>WTSP01024216.1:0-71942 GCA_025331215.1 Actenoides lindsayi | reverse complement strand
AGAAAGAGAAAAAATGTTGGGGGGGGGGGGGGGGGGGGGGGGGGGAAAAGAAAAAGGAAGAAGCAAGACTATTTTTTCCAGAGTGGGTGACCCACAAGCTCAAATAGTCCTAAGTGCTTAGCAACTTGTATTTCCTAATAAAATGCAGAACTGCCTTGACTGCATAAAGCAATCCATGATGAAAAGACTTCCCTGCATTCCTCAGTGGAAAGGAGAGGTGCTTTCAGATTTTCAGGTAAGGTAGAGTGCTTTGTCCCTCTGCATGCCCCTGTTCAAAGAGGAAAAAGAACAAATGTGATTTTGAAAAAAAAAAAAAATTGACAAATTTTTAGTCCCGTTCCTCAAAAAAGACCCCAAACCCACCACCCTACTGCATGGCATTAATTCCAAGCGCATCGCTGACGTCCGGCTGCATTACCATGGTAATAATAAGAAAAATCCCAGTGCATTAGTGGCCAAGTAGCAACCTGGAGACTGCACGTGGTCTCTCAACTACACAGGGCTGGGATATGGGCTTAAGCTCTGGTTTGGGATCACTTGCACTGACTATCCCTCTACCACAGGTCACATAGGAACAGCTGAGGGTTCATCACAGGTCTCAGAACAACACCCCCTAAGTGCCCTGTATGATGTGTCCACTTCCTTAGAGGGCCAGAGAGCTTAGTTACATGAACATGGCCACTGATACCTCTGGCCTATTGTATTTACCAGTGCAGACACAGCCAAGATATGTTGAGTTGACAGGTTCAGGTAAGCATGTGCAAGGGACGAGCAGAAGCTTCTGACCAACTCTCTACTGGAGACCAGACTCTTCAGGAGACCTTCCACCAATGCGCTGTGTCTAGCACAATTCTACATTCAATTCTTGCTGGGCTTCGACTTCATCTGAAGCAAACCAGTTCAGAGCAAAAAGGAGTCCTTTACCAGTTTCTAACTTGGAACAGTCTATGGAATTCAGCAAAAAATAGAGCATTGAAAGCAGAAGAAGCATCTCTGATGGGACTTGGTTCACACTGCAGAGATTTTCTGGAAGAGAGGCTTTGCTCTTAATCTCCTGCTTCCTCCCCAAAACCCAGGCACCAGTTCTGTTCTTCCACAGCTTTACAGTTTACGTGGTTTGGAGTCCAAGAGCAGCACAGAACAATCTACACCGCACGGGCAGTTTATGTCAGGGCTGTAGCAAAGGGAGGTTAAGGCCAGGCACACAGATTCACAAATCAGGGTATCTACAAGATGTGCTCAGAGAAAACTTGGGCTGATGGAAAGTTATGCCCAGTGGGCACTTAGAGGGCTCTGCTGGGAATGACTGCACATTGCTTTTTCTAGAAGAGACCAGGAATCAAAGCCACGGGTGGTTCAAAATATACTTTCTGTTTCAGAGTCTTAACTGTTTCCAGGACAGCAACGTGGCTCCACAAAAACCATGCTGCAGAGGGGCTGAAGGTCTCAAGGAGCTACTAACTTTATGGTAGGGTCACAGACCACATAGAGGCACGGTGTTTTGTTCCTGGTGATCTTTGTGTCTCATTCCCTTCCACCTATCACTATGCACCAACCCTGCATCTCACTGATGCAGGTTTTCATGACCCAAACTAGTTGTGTTCACGGGCAGCAAACTCTCCTCAGCAAAGGACTATCTGGAGAAAATAGTTCACACCGTTTGCCTCTCAAGTAGGATGTAGTGGTCTTAAAATTTCTTTCCTACAACTTCTCCCTACTGTTTCAGTTCTGATTTTCTAAGGAACAGAAGCTCTCTAAGGCTCAAGTGTACGTGCTGCGATAAGGTGACAATGTCTAATAAATGTACGTATTGAAAATTCTCCCACAACAGTCTAACTGCTGAGTAAACTTTGTGCCATCACAGATGCACTTCCGAAATACTGCAGGGAAACGGGCAACAAAGCTGCTCCCAAGCTCTCCATCAGATACTTGTGTCATGAATGTCGCTCAACACAAGGTGGCATTCACTGGCTGCTTACCCATTACTGCAGTAGTCATTATTCCAGTCCACGGTCTGTGCTGGAGGATTTCTGCACCCTGAACGAACATACTCCATTGCTTGGGTAACAACTTGTGCAGCTGTTGATGTTGGATTGATGATATTCTGATAATCAGGCTGAAGAGAAAATCCCTAGAGGAGAAAGCAAGTACATTACAATGCAGGGAAACCAAGCAACAGGTTGGGTACATGGAAAAAAACAAACCAGTGTGTACTGTGAAAATGGCAGAACACTTCTTTTCTGGGTGTACTTTAGGTTATCAAACTTAAAATAGGAAAAAAAATTAAATAAAATATGTGTAGCTGCTTTGTAAGTTTTAAAATCTTCCTTTGAGAGATGAAACACTGTCCAAATCATTGTTAGCTATTGCATAGTCACAGGATGGAACTAAAAGGGGCAGAGCAGAAACAATTCAGAACCAAGAGAACGACTCAATCAGCACTGGGGCAAAAAAAGGTCTGTTTGCTCCTTAGAGCTTCCATTTAGATTAAACGCAAGGACACACACTAGTTGTTAATTCCCAGAATATGCAACAGAATCTTTTTGAAGGATGTAGGCAGCAGGTGGCTGACTGTTTTATTACACTACACCTATTCACATATTGTTCTCGAAACCCTTTTTCTTCATTCAGTCACAAAGGGACCATCTGCTGCTTCTTTTATTTGTACTTCTCTCTCAACTAAACAGAAATTCAGCCAAAGCTTTTTAACAGTTGTTGGACTAATGCAGTGAAAGTAGCACAGAATAACTTGCTTTTTGAAACCAAGAAGACAAGGCAAAAAAGTGGAAGTTACAAAGAGACATCAAACCTGCTCCCTGAAGTATCATTGTATGAAAAGTCACAATAATTTTTAGCTCTTTTGATACACGAAGAGGTTTAAATGTTGTGTTTCAAAACCAGGAGAGCAATTGAAATTTCAAGGCTACTGTACCTGGTTCGCCCTGTATAAAGGTACATCGTGTTCCTGTAAAGTGAGAAGAACTAGAGTGGGTGAAAGTATGGGAATGCTGGATGAAAGCAAGTGATGTCTGCTGAAAAAAACCAGACCAAACTCCTTCCCGGGGCAAGGGCACGCGACTCCCACTCAAGTTAACTGGATGTGTAGCTGCTAAATCAGAAACTGAACCTGAACCAAGATACCTAGTTTGCAAACCCGCTCCTTCTGGCCAAGGTCCACATACAGACTAGATGGAATTAAAGCTCCTAGCTCCCAGTTTTAAATTCTAGTGTGCTGTGTGTGATCGCTTCATACAGACACAGCCTTCATTAGGACAGGAATTTTGCAGAGAGATGGGTTTTTTTTCCGCAGGTTTAACAAGTCAGCCACGCTACCATTAACCAAGACAAAGGAGTGTTCTCGGTCTTCGTCTGGCCCCCTCCATCCACAGAAATGAGCTTCCTTCAAACACAACGTGTCCCTTCCTTCTTCACATGCCTCTGTCTTGGTGTGTTGCCCTGCAAGTCCTGCCATGCCATGGACACCAGCACCTCACTCCACTCCTCCTGATCGTGCATTTCAGCCTAGGTCACAAACGAGTCCAACTTCCCTCCATAATCTCTTCCATATAGCGAATATCCCAAGTCAGGCTTCAGTACCTGAAATGCTCTCTGAAGCCTCACTTTGTCCCCAGTGACCCCCAAGAAGCAGACTATTAGTAGTGGGCAAGTTCACAGCTGAATTCTGCATCTAGTCATCATATAACTTATATACTGCCCTGGTAATAAGGTAAAATAACCCCCAGCCAATGGTGACTGCGACCCCCAGGCTCCATACACTGCTTTTTCACCAGGCTCTAAACCTGCAGGTCAGGCTGCATGAACAACCCCCCGTGCCTGCAAAGGATCCAATGGAAACTGTAATGGAGCAGACTTCCCAATGGCTTTAATTGGGGTTTCGTGTAATGAGGAGACAGAAGAATTGGTTTTGCATATCGCTGTCATCATTTTTATACAAAACATCACTCGTGAGGCCTTTCTAATATAACTGTAAGAGGAAACTAACCACTGAAACACATCCTACCCTCAGGCACTCAGGTTTCCCTTTGGCAGCAAAGCCCCTGAGCTACCTCTTCTCAGTCTTCCTGAAATAATCATATATATGAGAAAAACACTATATGGGGCCAGTAGCTCCAGCAGTGCTGCAGCGAAGCATGCAAGGGAGCGGGCACAGGGACTGAAGTACTCATAGAATCGTGAGGTTGGAAAGGACTTCTGGAGATCATCAAGATCAACCCCCTGCCAGAGCAGGGTCACCCAGGGCAGCCCACACAAGAACAGATCCAGACGGGTTTTGAAAGTCTCCAGAGAAGGAGACTCCACAACCTCTCTGGGCAGCCTGGGCCAGGCTCTGGCACCTTCACAGCAAAGCAGTTTTTCCTCATGCAGCAAAAAGAGACAGCTCCCCCACATCAGAGGAAGAGACCATCCCCACAGTATCCATTCCATTTCTTCTGGACTTAGGAGAAATAAATAGCTTAGATGTTAAAGGGCGGACGGTCCTGTGGGTCCTGTGGTTTAAATGCCAGCTTGGAACTTGGTGAGGACTTATTCTCATATTTTCTCAGGCTTTCTATGTGACCACAGCCAAATTGCTTTGGTTGTCTTCCAGCAAAGCATATGTGCATGTGCTTTTGGACTGAATTGATACCTCTCATGCTAAGGTTGGGACCACGGATCCAAACTTAATTCTCCTATCTGCAGAATAAGGGGTAACAACACTTTCATCTCACACCTGGCAAGTCAGTGTGGTTTATAGCTGCCCAGGATTGGGGCCTGTTTCTTTCTGCTCACATGATAAATTTGAACCTGGTGCTGAGCTATCTGAGCCAGGCTCCAGCTCCAGAAGCAGCTGAGCTGCTGCAGCCCAGTGGTCCCCCTGGGGTTGATGGCTACCAGAATACCAGTGGTGTGGGTGTTGGAAAGCGTGCTTGATAAGGCAAAGTGAAGAAACCTCAACTCCATGTGAAGGACTGATAAACTATGGTGATGGTTGAGAAGTAAACAATAATTCAGCTTTTTCACCAACAGAAAAAGCTCTGGAAATACAGATCTGAACAGAGGGAGACAGCCTTGTACAGGCTTGTAGTAAATATTTGTGTATTATTTATGTAAGCCCTTAACAAACAATGATGAAATAAAAAGTGCTCAGAAAATGAGTGCTTGGAGGTCTAATTAAACAATGCTGAATGTTTTTGCATCGTAATGCTCAAGAGAAAATCACCAACTGTTTTGCAACATGCCTAGAATTTTAAATTTCATTTTCTTGTTCGAGATTGAAATAAAAATAGGGAACTTGATAAAGATTAATTTGATGTCAGGAGGGACATTTGCTCTTTAATTAGATTTCTGTAGCCCTAGCAGTTTCGTTGTGCCACGGTAGCAAGTCCTAAAAAGCCTGCAGCAGAACTAAACAGTGATCCTCATCTCCACACTTTACTGGGAACTAATTTCATTTCCTGCCTGTCTGGAGAGGTATTTTCAACAGGCATCAATGTTTTTGTCTTCACAACTGATTTATTCATCAATCTCAATGTGATATTTTAAACCTTTAAATTACATCCAAATCCTAAAGCATCTGTTTATTACACAAGGAAATTGAAAATCTGTCTGTGTGATATCATACAAAGATTTTTCCTTAAGGTTATAAAGGAAGTTGACAGATATTAATGATTTTTTTTTCTCTCTTGACCTCATTCGAAGACAAAGCTTAACAAAAAAGAGAACGAAATCTGGACAAATACAGCAGGTCCCTGAGTTTACTGTATATAATATATACCAAAAAAAATGAGGCCGTTTTTGGCAGGCTATGCAATCATCTTGCTGTATACATTTATTTTCTAAAGGAAACGAAAGACCTAAAAGTAGACTGAAATGAGTTATTACTTAAAAAAAAATAAGAAAAAAAAAAATGACATCCATTAATCTTCTGCTCCTTTGTTATGCACACACTTGCAGCCGTGGTTACTCGACATTAATAATCTAGCCTTGCTTGTTCTGCCTGTGAACCCAAGTGGGACAGAGATTGTCACGGGATCCACCATCCCACCTAATGCTTGGGTGAGGGATTTTGAGCTGGGAAGGAGGTGCTTCCAAGTAGGGCTGCTTAAACCCGTTCCTTAACAAGGACTGGGAGTATTTGGGAGGAAGTGAATCTTTGGTCTCCTCACTTGCCACGCAAAAGAGCACACGGCAAGAGGTTGGCGAGCAGGGTAAGATCAGAAAGAAGCACAAATGTTTGTGTGAGTAGAGAAAGGAAAGAACAGCTCTGCAAGAGAAAGCAGGTTGTGGCTTCAGATGTCATTTCAGCCTGAATTTTGGAGAAATTTGATTTGAATGACAAGGGTTAAGATTGGGTGGACTTGATGATCTTAAAAGTCTCTTCCAACCAAAGGATTCTATGATTCTATGACTCAGATCATCCAATCCCAACTAAGTAAAAATCAAACCTCATGTCAAACCTAAGAAGCAGACTGGAGAGAAGCAGCTCGGTATCAGTTAAAACGCAATACAGAGATAAGATGCTCACATGAGCACTTAAAAATAGAAAAGTCGCGTTCTTCTAACCCACTGTGATTCTTCCAGTGTGTCAAAAGTGGATGAAAGAAAATCTGCTACACGGTGGCTTTAGACTTTAACAAAGTAAAACTTTATCATGGCTCCCATTAATAATAGTTGAGAAAAATATTTCAGAAATAGAAGTTAAATATAATTAAAAATCAGGATCTAATTCAACTCTAAGCATGAGAATAGAACTAAGTGGTCATTTTTTACAGTCTGAAGGATTAACACTGTAAACAGGCACCCTAAAGTTCTACAGGAGTGCCCATTATTTCATTTATTCCTTAACTGGTTTGGAACAGAAAGGAAAAGAGACAAAACAGCCTGCTTTGCAGAAGTTGCGACAAACATTCAGATAACTCAAACTGGAGAAGATTGTTTAAAAGAAATGAAAACATATTTGCCAATGCTAGGCATGTGACCAAAATGCCAATACCCAAATTTTACTTCGCCTTATGCATTTCAGACGAAATTGGAAGGCGTTGCATCAGCTGCATACTCCACAGGATTAATTGATTTTAAAAAGAGCAGAGATTGTGCAGTCACTGAGGATTTTTGGCTACCACCACTTCTGATCTTCCTTGATGTTCTGCGGGCTCCTGGAGGAGACGGCCCTTCTCCAGCTGGCAGGCAGTCTCCCTTGCTTTGGCAGCTGGGCATGTGCAAGGACTGCTGGAGGTGGAGGAGGACGTGCTGTTCCCTGTGGAGCTGATGAAGATCAGCTCATTGTCCTGGCAGCAGCGGGGGTAGAACTCTCTCCCCAGGTCAGCACTTCTTATCAGTCCCTCCTCCAAGTTATGCACCGAAGTTGTTTGTGGATTTCACACATAGTGGTTTTAGAGAACTGTGTTCCTGCCTGCCAGGACTGACATCTGGATCTTTATGTGATTTTTCTTGGAGCTGGCAGTCCTTCAGACAAACTACAAGATGGTCTTTGGTAAGAAACTATCTTCTCTCTCTCTCCTGGAGAAAATAATTGACCAAATCTCCCAGAGCCACAGCGTTAAAGCAGGGGATCTGAAGAGAGCAGGGATTTCCAGAGCTTGCTTCCACTGAGAGCCACACTAGTAAGCCACAACCTATTTTAAAGTTGAATGTTGGAGAAAAAAAAAACCCCAACCAACCACAAAATCAGAAGCACAAGAAATGTAAACTGGCTTGTAGATGTTCCACAGTGAAATGTAGTTAAGATTGGCAGTGTAGCATTTCAACAGGTAATAAGCACCTGTCATCTTGAGTGAAACTCAGAAATGTCTCACCATTTTCAAGGCAAGCATCAGCCTTTCTGACTAAGGAATGTGAGTTGGTAAAAAGCATCTAAACTAGCCTCTCATGAGTTTAACGGGGGAGAGCCGCAACGCAGAACGTACAGCATTTTGTACTTTACTGTGCTTGGACTTAGGAAAGCAAAAGATTCATCATGGTACAGGTCTACATATTGACTTCTCGACACCTGTT
Organism: Actenoides lindsayi; assembly: GCA_025331215.1. Classification (NCBI taxonomy): domain Eukaryota; kingdom Metazoa; phylum Chordata; class Aves; order Coraciiformes; family Alcedinidae; genus Actenoides; species Actenoides lindsayi. Next base: position 63,926 of record WTSP01024216.1, on the reverse strand, counting down.
TCCTGCAACCTAGTGTCCTGTGCTTTCTCTTCAGCTAGAAATAACTCAACTGCATGTCGCTCATCTCACAGACGAGCGAAGGTGCTCTCGAGACATTGACGTGCACACCGTAGGCTACATGCGTGCAACTTGGTCAAATAAAACACCAGAAGATTTGTATTATCTTCCCTTTTTTTTTGTAGTATGAAATAGTTTGGAGTAACACCTAAGTGTGTGGATTCATACAATAAGCATGAAGTTGTATGCATCTATGTATCATTAGCTAACATCTGCATTAAATCTTTTGCTAGCCCCTACTGTACCATAAGTTCAATAAATAAAGCCAGATTTTCAAATCTGTTCAGTAAATTGTGGCTACCAATGATTCTGAAGAAGACATAAGGGGTTTGATCTTCTACAGATCTGCATTGGACCAATAGTAGACAAGTGACACTGAACTTGGCAAACTGAATCACTCTGCAATAAAAACTCACTGAAACATAACAACAACCTCAACAGGATGCTGTCACGGATGTTATTGTTAAAGTTGGGTAAATGAACCAGGATATTGCATTGAGTGTCCGTCCCTTGCTTTGTCTCTCATTGCTCTGAGCCTTTAGGTTCAACCACGATTGCATCATGCATCTCCAGACAGGCCTCCCAGAATCAGTAGTGAAACTGTTCCTGTGCATAGGTGATAATTAAAGGAAATGGGAATTAATTATAAATTATTATAAATATATATAATTTCAGCTTCTGTGGTTTCATTCCTAAACAGGGACCGCAATAAATCTAGTCACAAAATACATATCAGCATGCTGTTTATCTCTCTAGCTTTGCTTATTTTTAAATCATTAATTCTTTCCATGGGTATTCTACAGTCTGAGTTTGATTCTTTAGTTGTTAAGGATAATAACAATTTTTGTTTTGAATTCTACAAGTTTAGGAGCAAACCCTTAAATATTGTCACACTCAATCCTTGTGGTTTTAATGGAGGTCATTAAAATGCATTGCTTTCTACTGTGCCAGTCTTGCCTTCCAACTCATTAACATAGGGTACCATCTGTTCATATGTAGTGTCCAGGGCCGTGATTGCAATCTTTGCCTGATTCAATTTAGCATTAATCCACTGAAGCAGCGTCTTTTGTGTTATGAAGTGGATTCCTTTCTGCATCCAATCAAGAAGCAAATAGTCCAACGTTGTTTGCAAAAGGATTGCTGATGTGATAAAAAAGATTAAATTAGCTCATCCAAGATCCCCAGTTTTTCCCACCTTACATATTCCTGAATATATCCAGCAATTTCCATCAGCTTGAATTGGGGGAATGAGTATATCATAACTCCATTCTCTAACAGAAGACCAATACTGGAACATCCAGTTTACATTCCTTTTTGCCTTTTTTGCTGAGAGCAGTTCAGAATGGCTGTTCAGGCTATATCCTCTCAATGAATGTCTCCTGTATCTGCTCAGGGGATGTATGGAGCTGCAGCTGCTGCTGGGGACAACTGCTGCTGTTCAGCAGTGCTGCCTACCTACCTCCTTTGCAATAGGAGCCAGCAAGCCCTGTGGGCCAGGCACCAGCAATCCTTACACCCCTCTGTCTTGTCTTCTCCCTTGATGCTTGCCCAGGATAGTCCAGCCAGGAGGCTGCTGTTGTGGCGTGGAGAAGACAGAAGGAACAGCAGCTTCCATAGCAGTGGCCTTTTGCTAGAGTAGTGTATAATAGCTGCATTTCTCTATGAATACCAGCACAGCCTATTTGCCTGTGGCAGAGTAGATGGCTGCTGTCAGGTGAAACAGCTCGCTTTTTGGGTGAGCGAGGAAAGGCCGACCCAAACAGTTCAAGTTTCCACAGCTGCCCAGATCAGGGATATGCTGTGACAAGCTGATACGTCTTGCAAACATGGATTTTATTGCATTTTAAATTAATAACAATGTTTAGCCTTTGCATAGTATTAAAAGTTTTATGCAAACTTTAACAAATCCACAGTGGTTATAATTTTTTACTGATTTAAGGAGTTTTGGATTGCTTTCATGTATAGATTTTGCATGGAGGAGGTCCTCTTTGAGAACTGACTTCAGTAGATTTGGACTTTACTTTTTTCTTCTTTGCAGATTATTCATGAAGCAGCAGTGATTTGTGTGATAGATTATACACTGTTGTTTGGAATTTAGTTTACGCAAGTATATCTGAACTTATAGGATGTTAATATATTTGTACTGTCTGGTCCTCAAATTATCTGTATTTATGGTACAAACAAATGAGAACAGAGAGAGTATTTCAGCAGTGCAAGTGATTTTTTTACTGACTTTATATGGTAAGAAATAGTTTTCTTTCCAAATATGAAGATGTGAAGGTTAAAGGATAATGAAAGAGTAATGAGGTGAAATTAGACAAGCAACTACAAAAGTATCTTTTTTTATTTTATAGCCTCAGAAATGTCATCTTCCAATCTTTTGTATATTTAATTTTTGAATAGGTCAGATCAAATATCCAAAGCTAGCCAGTGTTAGAAAGAGAACATTCTAATTTCCTTTATTATGATAATCTAATTCTGGTAGTGGTCAGAAGTCAAGACCAGGATCAGGCCAGAAAAGAATTAGCTGCTATGTGAAGACAGCAATAGACAGCCTCAAATCTGCAGAGCTAAGATTCTGAAGCTTCTGGCGTTATAAAAATAGGAGAAGAACAAGAAAGTCACTACACCATGTTACAGTTTTAATATAGGTTTGTTTTATAAGTTTGCTGTTGTCCTCAATGCATAAGATGATATCATCTTCCTGTTTATATGACAGGTTCCTCTTTAATGACAGAAATTGACAAAGTGATTCAGAAGAGAAGAGGCAAGTCCGGGAGTTGATGCTGAGCACAGAGACAGTGCAATAAAAACCAAAAAGGCTAATGCTGCCCAGAGAAAGGTCATGCCATTTAGTGGCGAATTTCCAGTCTATTTTCGCTCCAACTTTGCAACTTAGAAAGTTCCCCTTAAGACAGAATATAGCCTTGTTTTAGCAGGAAATTACAGAGCAGATTTGGGGAGGTGAGGCTGAGGTTATAGAAGGGAGAACAGGGCAGCACCCTCCAGAAGGCAGGGTTTAATTGGTAACAAAATATGAAACTTTTTTATCTGTGTGAATCTCTCTGCTTTCACACATTTCATCTAATGTATTCCACTCTCATTTTTCCAGAGACCAGTAGTATGTAGCCTCATGGAGGATTCAGAGAGACTCTAAAGGCAAAGACAAGGAGATTATGGTTTGGGTTAATAATGAGCTTTCCTTTGGCAGATAATCAGTAAGATTGAATGTGACATGATTGGAGGAGGAGGGGAGTTAGAAATGTTCTTTGGTCAGCATAACAGACAATGATGTTAATAACAGCAGCTTCATACTGTAGGTACTGGAAGGCTGAGCTTTTGCATGTATAAGAATCCAGCTGAGCACCTTATCACATGCAATAGAGATCCCCAGGCTTGCCTGAAAAGCAGTCACCTTACCAAATGGCACTATTTTGTTGAAGTTAATTAGGTCCAATAATTAAGACAGATAATGTGGACAGAACTTCTCTCAGGAGCTAAGTTAACATTTCTTCACGGCATTGTATTCTGCTGCATCAATGGGTCATCTTACTGGGAACTACTTCAGAGATCTCTAATATGGCACAACCTTCCACTGGGGGCTTGCCCACTATGCCATTTGGTCATTCCCTAACCCATTTTCTTTGATTTTACATACTGAACCATAATCAGAGCAGTAAGTACTACTGAGTGTTTATACTGCAGTATGAGTCTAAGGTAATCTTAGTAAGTTAAAGCTACTTTACATCCAATTGTAGGTGTATTTGTGGTTGCAGATGTTAATAGAAAAACCATCAAGCATCAGTGAATGCCTGACTTCATTACAGTTATCACTCAATAATAGCAGGGTATATTTCCCCATGTATGTAATAATGAAACCTCTGGCCTTTTTTTATCTTCTTTTAACCACTGAATATTTAATCTTGTTCTAAAACATTGTCACTAACTCTTACCCAGGCAGTCACTGACTGTAAAACAGTTGTGTGTAAACTTTTCCTGAATGTTACCTAATTGTGAACAAGACAATTTTGTTAATCACTATATACAAGCACTACCATGCTACATAGGGTATTAGACTGCAAGTGATGCTTTAAATGAATCCTGCACTGATAATAATTATGAGTTCTTTAGAGATCACATGGCCCTGTCCTTTCCACAAACCAATGGGTTGAGCATGCAAGAAGGGGAGAAGCATTCTGTCCAGCTAAAGAGGCTGTATATCACCTATAGGAGTAGGAAGAGAGCTCTGTCTTATACCAAGGGGCAGTCAAGACTTCCTCTGTACTTTATTAGGTATCTCAGCCCAGATGAATAATTTGCTGTCTTTCTTCTGGTCATTGATTACTGTTCATCAGTAAGACGATAGAATGCAGTCTGGCAGCTAGGGCTTGAATTTCCCTGTCCTGTTTCTTTAGGGGTATCTTACCCTTCTCCCTGTCAGACTGGAGCTACGTAATATTCACACAGTGGGAGCAGAACCCAGCTGCTGCACCTCTTCACGAATTCTGTGAGCTAATCACCCTGTGAATCCAGTTATATTTTGGATTTCTGTTCTTTTAGAAGAAGTAACCAATTACAGCTTTCTTTAAAAAATGTTTATCAGTGAGAATAAAGCATTTAAGAAAAATTTAAATAAGAAGCAACATGCATGCTCTTTCTAATCCTGCCTATTCTTAAACTTCACACTAAGACATTTTATAAAATCCTTCCTCATACAGCGAACAACTTTCTTCTCTTGGACTTCATTTTAAGTTGAAGACTAAGTCCTTTACTTTCAGGTCTTTTCTGCATATGGAGATCCACTAGTGTCTTTTTCCTTCTGTAGATACACAGGTAAATTTTCCCACATGGGCCAGTGCATTAGTTCTAAACTAAACATTTTATACTTGTTCCAAGCCCCAGGAGAACAGGATAAATCCATTAAAACTGCTAATTTCCACTGCTGGGTAACAATCAGAGAACACCTCTGTGTTTTTGCCTCTGCTTCTGCTTTACAGGCAGATCCAGATAAAACACGGGTAATTATTAAAGAGCAGACTCACATTTATCTTGCCTAATTCTTCCTGGCTTGTACTTCATTCTACTAATTGCTTATAAAATGCTACCATGCCTATCTGGTAATGATTTGTGCTCACTTTGCACTCTTGTGATAAGCCAAAGAGCAGAGAATCAAGTCCAATTGTGTCCTTCATGGGAAGATTTCTAAAAAACCGAAACAATGAATAAGTGAAAGTAATATGTCATAAAAATTACACTTAAAAACAAAGCTGAATATTCAGCAGTTAAAACCCAATGCAATTAAGGCTGCCTTTATTACCTTTATTCTCTTTTCCCTCCCAGATTGAAGTATTATGACACAGCATTTAATTATGTGATAACATTTTCCTAGAAGCAGTGTTTTCCAAGAAGCATGTATATTCATTCTCTCTTTATTTTGCATTTTTCCTACGTATTAGACATTTATAAAAGCCTAAACAATGTAAATTGGATTCCTATTCCAGGATTACTTTTCCTCTTTTATTACTTTCTGATTATGTGATTGCTCTGAATAAAAGTTGAAACTTCAGTATTCAAAATTTCCATCATATGCTTCAGGACCAGGGCTTTAATCATCATCTTAGATGTTGTATCAAATAGGATGGACCATTTCTTCTCCATTCATAACTTGCATTTCCTTAGACTTTTCATGGTCAATTCATGTACAAATCAAGAGTTCCTCTAACACTATAGCACAATTCAGATTATTTCAGTGTTTGGAAGCAAGTTCTTAATTCCTTCTGTAAGCAATAGTAGCTGTGTATATCCAAAGACAGAATTTTGTCTCTGCTCTTTGAATATTATTGATCTATTTACCTTTCATGGTACGAAAACTCACTCTGATATTGAAAGGTCTGAGTTATACTGAAATTGATCTTATTAAATTATTTGCTGTATTAGTATTTTTTATTGTCTTAGTTACAAGTAGGACAGAGCAAGTTTATGCTTAATCAAGCTGCATATCTTGCATCTTGAGTTGCTCTGTTGGTGATATACCCATCCACTTTTCTGGAACTTTTCTGCAAGTATTTCACTGTGAAGTAGTAATTAATTAATGAGACTAATAAGTTAAATTTTCAATTAAAAAAAAGCCAACTACATGTTGCATCTCTTGGCTAGTATGTAACATTGGTATGTGAAACTCTTGAAGTTCCCATAAGCAGTTTGTTTACCTCTCCAAGAAAGCTATGAACAGCTCTGCCTTTTCAGATGGTGAGCAGGTGGCCCTGAGCTCACCTGTACCTGCTGTGAAAAGGCAGAGCACTCTGAGCAAATGGTTCTCACTTTGAGCGCTCATCCTTGAATATAAAGGACAATGTCGTATCAGCTTTTAGAGGGCACTGCATTAAGTCAAGGATCGATTAGCCTACTTCCTCTGCAGGCAAGAACACAAAAAACAGTAAATCCATTTTTTCTCACAATTCCCAATGACACAGTCTGCCTTCCTTCCTTGATCTCTGTTCAGTGAGGAAATATCACTCAGTGCTTAAGAAATCTTTGAACAAGATCTACACTGCCTTTCATAATTTATATATGTTCCCTTAGTAAATTCTCTTGGTCTCCCTATTCCTCAGTTTTCCATTTGTAAAATGTAATACCATAGCTTAATCACCTTATAATGATGTTAAAGGTGTAATCCATTATGTTTGTGAAGCATTCAAAGATATTTTGATGAAAATTTCCAAGTAAATGCAAAGTTTGAATATGTGGAAGTCTCTTATGAACTACATGATATATCTTTAAAAGGAGACTTACAACTGTACATCAGTTGTAAGAATATATTAGTTGTATCACATATATGAATGTTCATATGAATATATGAGCTGTAAATCAGTTGTAAGTGCAGTCCACAAAAGGAGGTAATGATAGAAGTTTTCAGTTGATTACATTTATCTTGACATAAAGAGCCCTTTCACAAAGGCCAGTAGTATTTCACATTATCAATTAGTTGTGTCCTGCTTTGTATTTCAGTTAATAACTAGTGACTTCCATTGCCTTTAGCAAAGTATAAGAACCCTAGAATGAGATGTCTAGTAGAATGTAATATTTCCTTCTAAATTGGTTATGAACTTTGTTCAAGTTTAGGTTTTTCTTCATTATTGGCCTGATCTAGTATGTTACATTTAATCAGTCTTCCAGTTCATTTCAGTGGTACAGGGATTAAGTCTTGAGCACTATAAGCATAATACTCACGTTAAAAGAGGCAGTGGCATAGCAACCAATTCCTGTGCTGTAAGGAAATTGCATGGGGATCAAGTACCCAGACGTTAACTTCTGCTTTTATCCAAAGCATAGTCACATCATACTGGTGCAATGTTTCCACAGTGATTCAGAGGGAGGAATACCAATTCATACTCAATCAGTATCATTCCTCATGGGACTTCCTTAGGAGCTCTTCTGCTAGCCCTGCTTAGTTTGCACCATGCATATACTTCCCAGTTATAAGACTGAAAGTTTGGAAATAGCAGGTTTTCTGAAAAAACAGTTATGAAAGAAACAGATAAAATAAGCAGCTGGTAGTCTCTAGTATGATTGGTAAGTAATTATTGCAAAGGATATGGTATTATGTTAGAATGGTTGAAAATAGCACCTGAGATTTGATGGGAAATTTTGCAGTTAATCCAAATACAATTCCCTTATGTTTTGTCTCAATCATTTCCATTTTCATTAACTGTAGTGCAATAGCATGTATGTAGCAGTCAGACTGATTATGATATAATTAATTTGCTATGCATTCATATATTCTTAGTAGTAATTAATCTCTGAAACTGTGCCTTTAAAGCCTGAAAACTGAGCAATCCTTTTTTGTTAGACATTCGTATACATATATGTATCTAGTCAATTTGTTTAATTTTTACAGACAAATTTCCTTCTTGCAGTTCTTGTTCATAAGGATTAGAAATATTCTTTACAAGACCTCATTAGAATCCTTCAAGCACCTTAGTTGTATGTTGTTACAAACAAACAGTGTCTAGGAAAATCTGTAGAAAAAAAAAATAAATTGCTCTTGGATTTTGTACCTAAATACGGGAAAATTAGAGTTGAACAAAATATCAAATTGATTACCTGGTGTTCATCTTTTATAAAGGTTATTAGATTACTCTTCTTTCATTTTTAGCAACCAATGCCTATCAAAAATTACATGGATACTCAGAGTGATGTTATTACCTCAAGGTGAAAAAGGAAAAAGGATTCTGCAGTGAACAAGATTCTGTTCCAGTTTGTTAAACAACATTATGTCTTTAGTGTCATGTAGATGTTTCTGCTTAATAAGTCATCATTATGACTTTATTGACAAAATACTACAACATCACAAACATCAGACCAAAACATAATTGTATTGCAGTTTCTTTTTGTTTGCTGCCTTAAGAAAATCTTCTCAGATTTCTTTAGCAGTTGCTGGAAAAATGAGCAAGAAATCAAAACTTGATTCCAAAGTATTGTTGTTTGGTCACAGGCCTGTGAGGAATGTACCTTGGATTATAGTCCTTCATACAATGTTTCTTTATACAATTTTCTGTAATAGAAAATTTGCCTGCAATTAGGATATTTACTATGTGTAGTTTCACCAGGTCTGTGACTGATTTCATCGCACATCAAACACGTTTACTTATATCAATTCATTCCACATAATAGACTTAAAAAAAAAAAAATTTAAAAAATTATCTCTTTCTTGGTTACACAAACAGTACCTGAACAGAAGATTTTCTTTTTTTTTTTTCCTCAGTGCAGTTGCTTATTGGAAGTCTTCTTAAAGGTCTTGCTGGAACTGTAATTTGTACAGCTTTATACAGTTCTCTTTGTAGTTGCAGCTGCTATGAGCTGCAAGCCTGTGGAAAGCATATGTGCATTAGAGCATTACCCCTAAGGAGATACTAAAAAACCCCACAGTGTAATTAGTCCTGTAAGAAAGGATACTCTTACTTGAACTGAGATAGCTAAAAGCAGCTAAAGTGACACACACACACACACACATTACTGTTTACAGATATCTTTCCAGTATTTTTTCTCATTGATTCATAGTTCAGTAATATAGAATAATGTGCCATTATCACTAATGGGAACTACAAATGTTCTTGTTATGAAACTCAGTAGATTAATTAGATTGATTAAGCTCATAATAATATGTTGCACTACAAGGAATGTTTCATAGAAGTAGAAGTACACAAAAAAAATATTAATAATATTATGTTTACTATACTGGAGATTCCATTTATCTAGAATTAATTATGAGAAATGCCTAGTAATTTCTATCATTACTTCTGCTGAGTGCATTTGCACAGCGTACAGTTGGCAGGTTTAGTTCAAGAAGGATTCAGTATTATAATAATTTTGCAAAGCAAGAGTGGACTTTTTTAGAAAGTGTTGTATTATGCAGCTACTACATCTGTCATCTGGAATGTCCAAAATGGATCTATCCATATAAGAAAACATTGTGGCAGCTTTCCTTCCAGGAAAAAAGGACACAGATCTCCAAACTGCATACATATATTATCCTGTGTTATCTCACATTGGCATTAACTTGTCAAGCTTTTCAGAAATTAACACAATCAGTGGGTCCTAATCTAAATTCAGAATGCCTACAGCGATATCCCCATGCTTTCTACCTGAAATCCATGGTCACTGTGGATAAGCCCATCTAATATTATCCAGTTAAAATTGTTATGGACTGGTTGATTTCTCTGTTCTTTGGTTTGTATAAACTGAAGAGGTAATATGCTTGGATACAAAATTACTTTGTAGATCATATGAAGTATTTTCTGATGTTCTCATAGGTTAATATTAGGAACTGAGGATGCATTTTTCACTTCTACGTAGTTACAAGTAATATCCTAGGAGACTCTTTAAATATTCTTTCCAAGGTATAACAGCCTGAAGAAAAAACCTCAATTATTCATGGATTACTTTCATGCTCCTAATATATTATAATTCAGATCTTGATTTAAAACAGAAAGTATCAATGAATGGTATTGCATAAGTTGTACCCTTCTGCACAAGTTTACCCATTATTGGCAGCAGCTCAGTTCTAAAATTGAAATAAGCATTTGCTTGGTTTGTGAGACGATAGAAAACATTCCTAAGTTGCATTGTATAGTCTAATAACCCTTTCATACAACGCTTGAATGAAAAAATGCTATTTATTTCAGAAATCCACTCTTTTGGGATGAGATATAAGACAGATTTTTCTTAATAATGACTTAAGCAGTAGACGTGCAGAGAATTTGGTAGTAATAACATAATTATTCTCGGTCAAAGGCTGGTCTCACTTGTAAGAACTACCTTTCATTGAGCAGCTGCTTGGCCATCCAGCCATCTACAATAATAGATTGTAGAAAAGCTCCTACCAGAATTTAAAAAAAAAGAAAAAGGTTCCCCAGGTCTGTAGAAAGTAAGAACGTTGAGAGCAGGCATACATCTTTGTGGTTCTGTTCAAGACTACTAACCAATGTTATTATGCTAGGGAGATGTTGTAGTATTCTTGGGTAGAAACTGGGCATGAACAAATGTAGTATTTATACAGAAACTGGTTTTCTGGAGTGTGATAAGGCATGGAAGGTGAAATTGCTAACACCATAAGCTGATTCCCACAAAACTCCGTGATTCACTGCCTAATAATATAATAATATGCTTCTTGGTTTTGTATGGCACAGTGATATTACTGAAGTGCTGATTTAGTATTACAAACCTGAAAATTTCCTGGTAATGTACCTGATCTGATCTGGAAAACACAGACTGTGTATTTCACAGGGCATTTGCACTGACAGAGAAAGCGAGTGGTATATTCAGGTGTTTGTATGACAGAGGATGGAATGCTTCCACCGTTATGTAAAATCAGGTTACATATCCAAATATATATATATAGTGTAATTCTATGTTATGATGCAAGCAGAAAAAAAGCAGAGCAAAAAGGAGGTTTGAAAGAGGTAAATTCTTAATACATACTATTTACACAGGAACATCATTCCTGCTGATCATCTGTATTAGGTCACTTTTTAAGGGAACTGGGAAAAGAGATTAGTCTTTTGCTTAAGGAAGAATGTGCAAGTGACAGAAAACTGTGAGCAGTAAGTAATTGAAGGAAGGTTTACTCTGCCCAAGACTTGTGGATGGTTCCCTGGTGTGGGAGAAGGAAATGAAAGGTTTAAGCAAGGACAAAGTGCCTGTTGGTTAATGGAGCGCAAGACTTAGCTGTCTGGTGGGTGAAGCAGCTGGATGGGAAAGACTGCAGAGCCCAGTGGATAAGCTAAAAAAAAAAAAATAAATAAAAAGGATCATAGTCCTGGAAGAAAGATGGATATTTGTTCAAAACCAATGAAATCAAACTTTAAAAATGCAGAAAGCGATTACAAGTGGCTCCATTACTCCTGTCACCCACGATCTGCATGTACAGTATGTTGAAAACAGGAGGACACAAAGAAGGTGCAGAAGCCCACTTGAAAAAACTTCAAAAACACTTTATTAAACCAGTTTTTATACTTGTGCCACATATACATCAAATGACCGTGGAGTTGTTTCCTCTTTCTTATTTGTAACTATATATGATAAATGCAGACCATTTACTAATGCAGGTTTCACAGATTCATACAGGACCTGCATTTATTGCTGTTACTTCATTTGGCTGCTAAATGGCTATAACTGTCTTTTCTAACTTGACACCTGACACAGCTGCTTAACCATTTTGTAGTAACTGGAGAAGAATCTAAAGAACAGGAAGTCAGCAAATTTGTTGGTTTTCCTCACTGCAGTGGAGACTGTTGAAAAGACTAACTGTGGTCTGGTCTTTTGTTTTGTTTTGTTTAACCTAAGGGTACTCAGAACCCAAAGATTGAAACTGTGGGTACAATTACCTTTAAAAAAATCAAACTAATTGTACTTTAAAATGCAAGTACTGTATTATTATGTCACTAGTGCACTGAGGCACAAGAATGTTACTTACTTTTAAAATGCTGTTAAATGCTTTTATTTCAACTCCTCCTATTACAGAACATGAAAAGCAGCGGTTATGCAAAAGCACAGATTATATGAATTTGCACTTCAAAGTGAAATGGTTTTATAATGAATACGTGCGAGAACTCTCTGCTTTCAAGGATGCAGTGCCTGAATACTCTCTGTAAGTAGTGTATAGGGAAGTCTCCCAAGAGTTTGGGCTTGGTGCAAGGGTTATTCTGGTTAAATATTTACACTCCAGTTTGTACAAGATTTCAAGCTGTGTAGCACTGACAACTCTTCATTCTTCACACTTCCTCCTCTATAATTCTTTAAATTCTACCAAATGAAATAGTTCACGTATTAAAAGTGTGATTAACTATTTCACAGGACACTTTATCCAACAGTTGTAACCACAGGTCTTCATAGATTGCAAAATACTTTGGTCAGAAAATGCCTGAGAAAGGTATGGAATGTGGGAACAGTAATGGTATTAGTTAGAGGCCCCTGCATTTGTTTCATACTCAGATTTGAATAAAGATACAATGTTAATGAGATATACTACTGAAATTATTCTTACTGCATTGGGTTAATATTCAGCATATGAATATCTCTCTTATGAGGAAAGGCTGAGGGACTTGGCTCTTTTTAGTCTAGAGAAGAAAAGACTGCAAGGGGATCTTATCAATGCTTACAAATACTTAAGGGGTGGGTGTCAGGAGGATGGGGCCCATCTTTTTTCTGTGGTGCCCAGTGACAGGACAAGAGGCAATGGACAGAAATTTGAACATAGAAAGCTCCACCTAAACAGGAGGAGAAACTTCTTTACTTTGAGGGTGGCAGAGCTGTGGAGTGAGCTGCCCAGAGACATCGTGGAGTCTGTCTTTGGAGAATTGCAAAACCCACCTGGACACGATTCTGTGCAATCTGTTCTAGATGACCATGATGTGGCAGAGGGGATTGGATGGGATGATCTCTAGAGGTCCCTTCCAACCCCTACTATTCTGTGATTCTGTGTTGTTTTCATTTTTCCTTTCCTCCTGAAATTAATACATTCAGTCCTTTACTTTTACATGACTTATCCTTAATCTCAGTCCTTAATCATCTGCAAGTATGCTGATTTGCCAAGATGGTTTGGGGCCTATCACTGTTATATCCTTTTGAAAATAAACTAAATAAAAATAAACATAGCTGATGATATACTAAAGTGAAGTTTTATCCAAGTTGTTTCACATACAAGTAGAGAAAAATGGTAACGAAGAACCAGTATTGATAAAAGACATATTCTAAATAAAAATTTAAAAAGATGTGCAGAATATGATCCCCTGTAAAACATGGACACATTTCTCTGGTCTCTACTGCTAATTTTACATCATTAGAGTAGACCAGTTAGAGTATTGTGAAACTGAAGCCTGAAAGACTTTTTGGTAGCCACGGTATCTTTAGTGAGAAAATTTTTTCTAGCATGATAGACTTCTTAGCAACTAGAATAGACTGAAGATATAAGATGCTAAACTGCTGCATGGTATGGCATCTCTCCTCCCAGGATGTCTGTGAAATGTACTTACTTTTCAAAACTACTTTTAATTTTCAGGTGGTTTGAACCATTTGTCATTCAGTGGCTGGATGAAAATGAGGATGTCTCAATGGAATTTCTTCATGGAGCACTAGAAAGAGACAAAAAAGATGGGGTGAGTCTTTGCTTTTTAAATAAAAGAACAAAGTATTAAGATGGTTATTCAGTATTGTAAAACCAGAACGACATTTAGTCCCACAGCATCCTTGTTAGACCTGACAAGATATGCAGTCAGTAATGGTTCTTGTAAGATAATCTTATGGTCAAATTCCTCTGCTAATTCTGTCTAGATTCCCTGTAGGCTTCAGTCTAAACACTGATGTGATGCTGATGTCATGAAAGAAAATCCTGGGTTTATTTTTGAGAGGTTTTTACATAATAGAAATGTGAAAAGCCACATTTCTCAGTATTATCAGTGAGGTTTCATTTTTTTAAAAAATTATTTATTACTTTGAGACTCTAGGAAGAATATCAACTGTAAGAAAATCAGTACAGTTTTGATCTCTGAACAAGTATTAACTCATTTGAATGTTTCTCTTCAGTTTCAGCAAACATCAGATCATGCCCTCTTCTCTTGTTCTGTGGTTGATGTCTTCACACAGCTCAACCAAAGCTTTGAGATCATTAGGAAACTGGAGTGTCCTAATCCAGAAGCACTATCTCATTTAATGAGAAGATTTGCAAAGGTAAATTAAAATCAATGCATCTCAGCTATGCTTCAGAGAGAGTGACATTGTGTTGCCATGTACTTAAAAGCTAAGTAATTCCAAATTAGAATCAATCTCTTCTATCTCTGACTGGGCTCCCTAGAAAGATATGCTGTCTATGGCTTAAGACAGTTTTTCACCTACTTTGCCAAAACCTTTTACCAGTTTGAGAAGTCCTATCCTCTCTAAGATTTCATATTTCTATATGTTATAGAATCAGTTATTATTCTTCTTAAGCCCTGATTACAAATCCATCAATGGAGCAATTCAGTGAAATCCAATTATCTAATTAGTCAGTGCAAGGGAAGAAAAAATTCAAGGTATGGCAATGACGTATTGTTGGTTGAAACTCTGAGGTGGTAGTTCTTATTCATCTACTGTGTGATAAACTCAGCTTAGTTAGGCCACCTTTATATTCAGTTTGAAACATTTCCTCATAAGCTTTAGATTTCCATTATAGTCCTGATGGCTTTAAAAAAAGTTTGTAATTGCATTTCTTCCCGTTCTTTCATTGTGACAGTTTTCCATCTGGAAACAAACTTCCTAGTTACGTGATTATTGTAAGGTCAGCTCATACTGCCAGGCTTTGAACAGTGCTCTCTTGGTTTTAGTTTTCCATTATATTTTAATCTGTGTATTATTGCTCTAGAGGATTTTTTTCAGCTTGCTACTTCTCCATTAAGTATGTAGCACATTGCTAGGAGTAGAGCTCTCAATGCTTCTCAAGAACAGTATGACTAAAATTATAGTATGTCTGCTACATTCCTTTAAGAAAACTCACCATCTGTTGTCCAGGGATTTGAAAATGTCCTTATAAGATTGCTTACATTATATCTGAAAAAAATACTACGTACTAAATGTGAAAGCACCTGTGAAATCTATAATTTATATAAACCTCCTTTTTTTGTGTGTTTTTTAAAATTATTTTTTGTTTACATGATGAAATTTACCATTTAAAAGATTTTTCTCCTCTCCTAGACTATCAACAAAGTGCTTCTTCAGTACGCTGTAATTATTTCTAATTACTTCAGCTCATATTGTGATAAAGACAGTGTGGTGAGTAAAAAGCTATGGTTTGTTTCTGCCTCAGAAATTACCTTTAAATGACACTGCACTTTTAGTTAACTTTTGTGTCTGAGAAAAAGCATGAATGGAGGACAGTATTTTTGTTTTGCTTTATTTTTTAATATCATTAGCATATTTTCATGGCTGCTTATACTGCTGTGGAAAAACTAGAATAGGTGGAAGTAGTTAAGAAACCTAGTTAATAATTTCAGTATTAAAGTAGAAAAAAATTTACAAGATGGCCAGAAACAGTCCCTGAATAACAGCCTTATGCAACAGTTAATGTGGTGAATATATCTTCATCTTTTTTATCAAACAGAAGAAAATATTTTTTGAGTTTTCATTTTTCATTGGCTTGCTTCTCCTTATCAATTTATTCATTAGAGAGTTTATAAGATCATTATTCCCCACGCAAGCAGTTTTTGCAGGCTTTTCTGCTACTGACTCTGTGGTTTATCCATGCAATGGTGAGAAGAAAATCATGTGCTACTTTGTTGCCTCACTGCTTACAAGGGACTCCCGAATGTATGACCAAATTGCCACAGACTTAGAAATAAACAAGATACAGACACCAAAGATGTGGTTAAGCAAATCAAGACATTATTAATAGCTTAATATGATCAAGGAAAATTGTTCTTGTAAACTAACTCTTCAATACCACAGATATTCAATCAAAGCTAGTACTCCCAAGGCAGGCAACTTTTAGTACCACCTCTGCTTTATTTAGTAGTATGTTGTACAGGTAGATAAATAACTGCAGCACCACCCTCATACTATTCACCTTTAAAACCACAGTTGTTACATAGTTCATACACAGATCTCAGCTATATTTGTCAGCTCCCTGTGCATGGGTTTAGGACACACTCATTCTTGACAGTGATCTCTGTAGTGTGAGACGTTGTCATAATCTACAATAATAGAATTCAGAAAGACATCTATTGCAACTAAATATCAGTTGTTGGTGGTTCTTCTTATGAGCTGGAATACAGTTAATTTTCTTCCTAGTCTCTGGTACAGTGCTATGTTTTGAGTTTAGGGTGAGAATAATATACATAATACACTGATGCTTTAGTTGTTGCTGAGTAGCACTTACCCTAAGTTAAGGATTTTTCAGTTTCCCACATTCTGCCAGTAAGCAGGTGCACAAGAAGCTGGGAGGGAGCATGGCCAGGACAACTGCCCCAAAATAGCCAAAAGGATATTCCATACCATGGAATGTTATGCTCAGTATATAAACTGGGGGGGGGGAGTTTGCCAAGGGGGCTGATTGCTTCTCGGGCATCAGTCAGTGGGTGGTGAGCAATTGCATTGTGCATCACTTGTCTTTTCTTGGGTTTATTTCTCTCTTTTCATTATATTCCTTTGCATTGTGGTTCTTATTATAATATTTTATTATTATTGGTATTATTATATTTTAGTTTAGTTGTTAAACTGTTTTTCTGAACCTAAAAGTTCTACCTTTGTTCTGATTCTCCTCTCCATCCCACTGGGAGAGGAGAGGATTGAGCAAGTGGCTGTGTGGTGTTCAGTCGAAAGCTGGGGTTAAAGCAGTGTGATTACAAAAGACAACTTATTAATTTTTCAGGGCACAGATGTATTTGCTAGAAAAGACTCATACCATTCTGTTCTTTTTACACAATTTTGTCTAAAATAGAATTAATAAATAAACATGCCAAACTCGAAACTTTAAGTAGAAGTTTTATAAACAGGTTTTACAGAGCAGTGACTTTTATGTATATAGAACTGTCATGTTCATGATTTAGCTTCCCATTTCAGGTGTTTTCAACCTTGAAGCCCTTAGCAGTAAACATATTTAAAAGACTCACTTTAGTAGATGCCCACACATCTTTCTTTCGGCAGTACTAAATATTTTCAGCATCTCAAAAGAGTAAAAGCACCAGACCAAGTTTGACAATCACTATGTAAGGAGAATCAGTTTTATAGCTGTAGAAACATTAGGAAATATGCCCATAATAGAATACAGTAAACTAGTTCAGTTGGAAGGGACCTACATGATCATCTGGTCCCACTGCCCAAGCGCTTTAGGTGTGACCAAAAGTCAAAGCATATTATTAAGGGCATTGTCAAAATGCCTCTTAAACACTGACAGGCATGTGGCATAGACCACCTCTCTAGGAAGCCTGTTCCGGAGTTTGACCACCCTCTTGGTAAAGAAATGCTTCCTAATCTCCAGTGTAAACCTTCCCTTGATGGAGCTTTGAACCGGCCACACATCTTGTCACTGGCTACCAGTTGATATATGATAGGCACAACATATTGCCAGGGTTGTTCCCCATAATCTAGTAGGACATAACTCTTCGTGCATTTCTAACTGCACAGATATACTTTCTGCATATTTCTTACCTCTCTCCACCCCAGGGTCAATGCATAGATGGAAAGAACACAACAATCTCTCTCCCTTGTATGGAGGAGTGAATGTATTACAGGACTTCTACTTCAGTGTTAATCAGTCCAAACCAAGCTTCTTCTAAAATAAATTGTCTCTCTATTTGACCCAATATGATCCATAACTATTCTTGATATTTAATGTAAAAAAGAAATAGGTTTTGTAGCTATTTTTTTCTTGTTTCTTTAAATGTAATGCTAATATTAAATAAAGCTTACAGATTTCTGGAAGAAATGAGTTTTGATATACAGTGTTGAGTCATCAAATCAAAATGTTTGTGTAGGTCTTTTGGTATGTCCAATGGGATTTTTTTTAGTTGTTAGAGTGATTGATTTCTGAAGTCTCTCTCATATGCCCATCTTTACTAAGGCTTTTGATGGACTGAATCTCATTATGGTATGAAGTATTATATCAAATGCCTTTGGGAAACAAACTTATTTTTAACAGAAGCTACCTTTTTGAAGTACATACTTCTGACTTAATAAAAGACCATTTGGTCTGGTGATCTCTATTACATTAAAAGTCCATCTCCTACATTAGAGTAGATAGAAGAGATTAAAATGAATACTTTTTATGATTAAAGTTAGATTTTTGGCATTAATTTTCAAGTCAATACTTTTCCTATTTTTAGTAAACACTATAAATGTACACAATTAAATGTTCATATAAAAGCCCACCAAAAATGCTTTTCATAAAGACATGTATCTGATGTAAAAACATCCTTTTATTTTCCACTTCCTGCCAGAGTTTACAAACAAACCTGGGTTTAGGTATTGTACTTGCCACTCACTTTTACATGTTGTTGCACCTGGCTGCCTGATTCCTGTAAATTGCTGCAAAGAGATTCCAAAGAGCAAAGAATTTTTTTAAGGTCTGGTTCCGTTATTTACTGACAGCAACAGAGAATTTTTGATTGAGCCAAGGTAGGCTTGTGCTCTGAAAGAGCAACCTTAGCTAGCCTGAAAGGAAACTTTGAAAACTGCCTCAGTATGATTTATCTCATAGCTGCGATATATAGCCTAAGGCGTTTGCACTTCTTTTGAACAAAGGAACCAAGATGTCATATTCAGCTATTTATTTCCCCATCAGAAATCATAATCATTGATTTGTGATATTGTAGATAATTTCCAGAATAATGAATGTCAGAAAAGAGGAGACAGGACACAGGCTTAGTGATCATGAATTAGCAGAAGGTAGATAAACAAACAGAAGGAGTGGGGTTTGTGGATTTTTCAAGGCAGGAAGAGAGGTGATATTTCAACCTTTGTACAAAGCCATCTGTCTTTTGCAGAAGGGCAGACATCATGCTTTACTGGAAAGCAGTGATGTAAGCATTCAGAAGTTACATCTTTTTTTTTTCCTTCAGTTGAGGAAGACTCTGACACCAAATTCCTTTGAGAGTAATGTAGAAGTAATTAAAGCTAAATCATCTTTTGAATTTTGTCTAGTCCCACCATGTTTCAGCACTATATTGGAACATACTCTTAACTAGAAAGGTACAAATGAGTATCAATCACTGTAATCATTCCACAACTTCCTTCTTGTCTGAAAAAAAAGTATATGTGTTTTATTACAATGCATTACTTCAATGTCTAAATTAATTCAATCATGCACTGACCTTGGCCAACTAGAACTCTTTTAACAGTTAGACTTACTGCTTCCCCCACAACATACCAAACTAGCATATGTCATCTGAGTACACAAAATTCTAGTATTCAATCCTTCTTTTCATAATTTTGTAATAAGTTACTTAATTTTATCCATGTTTTTTTTACTTTTTAACTTATATTTGTCCAACAGTTGCTGTGGCTCTGTGTTCTGCCTTAAAGAAATTAACTTAAAAAGCAGTATTTGTAGACTAAAATAATACGTTTACAAAATTCTATTGCCCAATTCATTCACCAACTTTTCAAGCACTGCAAAATGTACATTTCTGACATGTTATTCAGTTATTAACAGAAGAGCCTGTTGATTTATTCATATACTTAAGCATCAGCCATTATTTGGGTGCTGTCAGTGCTGTGACAGCACTGCTGTCACAGTTTTCTGCGAAGACTGATTCTAGAAAGCAATGTGGCAATCCCTTTCCCCCAGCCTATTTTCACTCCCCAAGTACTTTGATCATTATTGTGTCTACTCTGCAAGAGATGATAACATACTACTTGCATTAATCCACCAGAAGTAATAGTGTTAAGTATGACTAGCAACTACATGGGGTATAAGGTTCAGGATGTAAATTGCTGGGCTATGAAAACTGCCCAGCTGGTTGGGTGAAGGTCTGCAGTTTCCTGTGGAGCAACATTGTCTTAAGGGCATACTGGGCAGTCACTGGTTGAGTGGGTTTGCTGACTGGGCAAAGAGGAGCGTGAATCAAAGAAGGAAGGGAAGGAAGCAGTGGCTGTGAACCTGAGATCCTCCTCTAAAAATCACAGAACTGGTCTTCAGCCCAGAGGCTGTGAATACACATATTGATATATAAATGGAATGTAACATGCACATTCTCACATTTGGTGCTGTCTTTGTAGCCCTGTATCTTGATGAACAACATTCAACAATTAAGAGTCCAGCTTGAGAAAATGTTTGAGTCCATGGGAGGAAAGGAGGTGAGACATATTTGTTTTCTGGTTCATTCAAGGTTCCTTAGAGATCATTAGCACCATGTTTTCAACCTAGTCACAGCCTGCACTTCTGCTTGCAGAGAATATAAAAATGTTTTAACTAAAAAAGTCTAGAAGAACTATTTAACATCCTGATAATACTAGAGAGACCCAACACTATTTCACAGAAACATGCTAATGATCTGTAAAGTTCAACCAGCACTGAGTGTTTTGTGTTGCAATCTCTAGTGCCAGCTTTACTTTAACGTTCGTATTGGACTATACTTTGCTTTTCTATGTATTGGTACGTTTTGCCTGTATCTGAAAATTTTGTAAAATATGTGCTTTGTGCTTTGTCTGTAATGTGTCATGTCTTTGTCTAATGCTTTTGACTTGCAATCCATTGAGCAGAAGAAAGAAGGAGAGAGATTCTCTTATGAGGTTTGTGATAGTAAGCATCTTTTATTATTCCCAACCATATTTTCTAAGGCTAAGAAGAGTTATATTTCCTCCTAATTTTCATTGATGCATTTGTTTAATTCCCTATGATCTAAAATCAAAAAGAGCTATGCTTGGGCATTCCGTTGACACTCTAAATTGAAAAGTTTTACTAGGCAGATAGTGTAAAGTCTTTCAGAGATTCTAAAAAGTCTATAGAATATTTTTAAGTGCACTTTTCAGAGTCTGAAGGCCTGCTTGTACTCAAGATTTGGCACCATTTCACCAAGAGCTGCTACTCAACAGTCGAGAACATGCTTAGCTTTATCCCCTTTTATATTTCAGAAGACTTAGACGTGCCTGAAGTCCCGTCAACAGTAGAAGGACATAAACATGTGCTGGTTGTTGTCTTTGACTGTTTTGAAAGCTAATGAAGAAATTAACATCTTTT
Source organism: Actenoides lindsayi (assembly GCA_025331215.1). Lineage (NCBI taxonomy): Eukaryota > Metazoa > Chordata > Aves > Coraciiformes > Alcedinidae > Actenoides > Actenoides lindsayi. The sequence goes on along the minus strand of WTSP01024216.1, from coordinate 42,664 downwards.
CAGGCTATAGAATCCTCTCTTCTTGTTAAAAAGCAATGCTTAGATCATGAATATACTATCCTCATTATCAGTAGCTGGCTTTAAAAAAGAAGTTGCACGTACAACAGCTTTTTCTTTTTGAGACAGTAGTTTGACAGTTTCACAAAACTTTGATCTAATGTGACCACAGTATAGACAGAACTGGAAAATACATTATTTCATATTTCCACATCCACAATGGGACACTGCAGAGGTAGGACAGTCCTCTGTGTCATGCAATGAATAGCACCTTCCAAAACAACCTAGAGATTAACTCCATGGTGAGGATGTTTTGTTAAGCTAGTAAGAACTTCTTAAAGTTTCCGTAGAAAAAATAGCTCTGGCTCCAAAGAACATGAAATAAATTTCTGCAGCCTTGTTGTCATTGGAAATTTCATATCAAACTGTGAAAATAAGTATTTATCATCCAGAGGTGGCTATATTTTTTGTGGTTTCTATTAATCTCCTTTCACTCTCTGAATATTACAAATAATTGTGCCTTCCACGCTCTTACATACTGTGCAAAGTACTTTTGTATTAAGGTCTTGGATCCAATCCTACGTATTGGCTTGTCATGAATCATAAAACCAGCTAAGTGTTCATCAGTTCTGATGAAGACAAGGGCAGAGGAAAGCTGAGTGTCGCTTTGTGTCTATATCTATCAAAATATTTTCATATCAGAATATTTTCCTGAATCTACAAACTGTTCCATTTTCCTCAGGAAAATATTTGTTTTCCTTTTTCTACCAATAGCTTATATAATAAAAATATAGTCAAAAAGATTAATAAGGTTTCTCATAGCAATTTTCTTTGAAAATCTCTCATCATTTCTCATCCTTTTTGATTTCTATTTTGATGTTAATGAGGATGAATTATTAAGGGTGTTACAGTATCAAAGCAACATTTCCAACAAATGTGATGCAACAAGCAACCCTTGAAGATAATTCAGAGATAATTTTCCAAAATTCCTTTGTTAGGTACCTTAAGTGCATCTCTGATTCATTGTCTAAGAAAAAAAAGATCTAAAACATACATACAAAATACTGCTTATTTCTCATTTGGGGAATTTCTTGAAGAAAAGTATAATCATGTTCAATTTTTTGTCACCCATAACAAAGTGCCCCTAAAATATTTGCCCTAAAACTGGAATACTTATTCCCCTAGCTATTTCAAGAGCATAAACACAAATGAACTGGTACTTATAAGAAACAAAGCCAGAAATAAAATCTGTAAGCAGTTTCCTTGCAGGGAGAAAATAATTTAATATTTTCCTTGTGAAGTGCATAAAAAGTCAGATGATTTTCAGCACAATAATAAGACCTTTTCCAGTTGAAGCAAAATGAATTCTAAGAAAAATTAAAGGCTGTTAATCTCAGTGTCACATTGTGAGCAGTATGTCTTTCAAACTATGTAGTCACAATACCACAATCAAGCAGCAGTCCTGCCTGCAAGCAGCAGTAGGCCTATTGCATATCGCGGGGCAGGGAGCTCTATAAATAGAGAAAAAAAACCTGGGTTCTCAGCTCCCCTGCTGTTAAAATAAAGTAGTCTGAACAATATGAGTTTCATTATTAACTCTCCTTTCCTGCTGTAGCCAAGCAGGAAGGGTACTTTAAAAATTGTGTCAGTCTGCCATAATAACCTAAGAGTAGTAAAGTGGGATCCAACCCACTGTCTTTTTTTTAAAAAAAAACAATCAAATCCAAAATCATAGGAAGAGATCATAATGTGAATTTTTGTTTAGCTTCTATTTGTTTCATCCAAAAGGAGTGCATATCTATTTTCACTCCAGTAATTTCTGTTCCAACTTCATATGCAATGCTTAGAAATTCCTATAGGAATCTATATGTGGTCCTAAAGACTCTGATGGGATGACAGAGGCCCAGAGTTAAGCAGAATAGTTCGGAAGTGTTCATCTTTAGTCAGACGCCTAAGTATTTAGAGCAGTGGCAGCCAAACATCTCCAAATGGAATTCACTGTACCCAGATAGTTGAGTTGGGGGGCCACAAAGGAAGGATGTTGTCTATCAGAGACAAGAAGAATCACTAAAGTGGCAGACCTGATAAATGCCTGTATCTTTCCTAGATGTACACACAATATCACAGAATTGCCTAGACTGGAGAAGATCTTTAAGATCATGGAGTCCAGTCATTAACATAATACTGATAAGTCCTTGACCAAACCATATCCCTAAGCACTACATCTACATGACTCTTAAATACCTCCAGAGATCAGACTCCACCATTGCCCTGTTCCAGTGCCTGATAACCCCTTCAGTAAAGAAATTCTACTTGGATGATGCCACTCAAGGGCTAATGCCTGAGGACCTTCTGAATAGCCCCAGGAACTCACTAGCACAAAGAGGGCACGTGGCAAAATAAATGAAAAGTGCACATTTTAGTCCTGATGAGACACTCAAATTACCATATTTTTCAGTTGTTAAACAAAATTACCAATAGCATTTAAAATTCTTGCTAACTAGGTGACTAGCACCCGGATGGTCAGCCCGCATACCTCTTTATGTTCCATGCCTCCCTGTGACACTGCATTAATAAGCATGAGCATGTGTATACACAAGGCTGGATATCCTGCTAGATGCCTCCAGCTGTGCACACACAAACTTGTTCATGCAATTTGTGAGCACAAAGCTCTCTAAAACATCTAGCACTTGCATGCACTTTTCTATAATATGTATTATGTCCACAATCTGACATTAGTATTTCATCCAATTTTAGACAGACTAAGTCCAATTCCAGGTGAATTTAGCAAATATATTGTGTTTTCTGGTTATCACAACAACCTCTGATAGAAAGTAACTGCATTGGTCTTTGTAATCCAAATATCAAGATGGTTCTCTATCTTGTGCATGATCTGGTAAGAAAATCTGAGTTTTCTGCCTGCCTGGTATTTTGTGCTTTCTCTGACGTATACCGTGTTCAGTGTGAATGCTTGTGTCTTCAGTATTTGTTAAATGTCAATATTCTAGTGGTATTAACTTTTGTTTTCTGTATGTATCCCACCAAAGGAAGCGGTATAATTTCCTAGTGAAATGTATTTCCTGGAAAACAAATCTTTGCCTTTCTAGCTTTGTTAACTAATACAGGCTAAAATTAGCCTTTTTTTATAACCCTGCTTTCCGTATGAAAGAAAACAATCACATTAAGTGTATGAACAGTCAGTTTAAGTATATGTAACTGCTAAGGAAGCTACTAAGACATGAACTGGAGAAGCACTTGAACTTCTCTCAACGCAAAGTAATTAAAAACTATATCAGTGTGTAGTTACAGTGTTAAAATATGAGCTTCTCAGATTAGAAAAGTGCTACACATCACTGAATATAGAAGGGATGTGTGGCAATCCCCCTTGTCACCTGCTTCAGATTTTTGTCAAAAATTGTAATGAGAATCTTGAATTTTCTATGCTTTTAAACCACACATAACCCCTAAGGAGAGAAAGGATGGTCTAAGATTAGAACACAGTAGGTCTTTGGGGGTGTTCCAGAGTTTGTTTTTTCCTTACCAGCTTCCCCTTGTAATGATGCACAATAGTACTCTGAAGCATCAGCTGAAGAATAAGCACTGAATACTACTGACACAGCTGAAAGATAAGAAATGCAACTAGATACAGGCCTGATTATGTAATTTAAATGTGCAATTTCCTTTGAAATTGTCAGAAGATCTGTGTCTGACCTTACTGCAGAATAGAGCCTAGAATTTGAGGCTTATCATTCAAAATCATTCCTTAACGTTGTGATGTGGATAGCTGAAAGACTTGCAACATCAGCTATTCATTCCCATTCAGCTGTTGATCCTGATGATCATCAATTATATCCCACAGTGGAGTGTTAACTATTTTTCCTAAATGCTAAAGCTCAAGGAGACAAAAAGGTGTTTGGGTTGGTTTTTTTAATTTGAAAAAGAATGCATAAGAACTAAACAAGCTGCTGACTGATATCAACAGAGAACCTTTTTGATGAAATATCAATGCGTGTATCCCCATCCCTTTAAATGTAAAACTATATAGTTCCCTTGCATGCACTTTTTTCCTATGCTTACAAAACCTTTCAGACATACAAGAGCCGGTCTCCCTTTACACCAGAATGTGTTGCTCTGTGCTTGAATTATGTATGTCTTAATGGCTTTTAGAAGCAGAGGTACTGAAATTCAGTAGATTCCATTCCCTCGTACTATATCAGTAGAGGCAGCATGGATAGTCTTCAAGCCATCTTCTCCAGTGATGGCTGTTCTACTTTTACACTGCATTAATGGGAACATGGAAACATCTTCTGCTCAAATCACAAAAATTTACCAACAGTGGTGAAATGTACAAAAGTAATTAAAAGATAAAAACGTCTGCAGTATTATTAAGACAAGTGCTAACATCTCATGCGTTCTTCTCTTGGTACGCCTTGTGCGTACCATTTACCTCATAACGGTAGTTCTGTTCTTGTGACTGCCAACAGTTTTCACCATCCCACAGAAAGCCATTGTTTTACGGCACGGTTTTGATTTCTTACTATATAATTCTTCACTATTACGATCAAGTATTTTCCTTTAAGTAGTAATTGGATTTTTAGTCCTATTAAAGCAATCCTGTGTTGTAACAAGTGTTTCCACATTTGGTTTTCCATAGTGCAGTGGATCGTTGCATATAATTCCTAATTCATTAATTGTAATGGAAACCCCAAAACTACCGTGTATAAGGAAAAGGTAACACTGCTTTTCTCTTTGCAGTTGGACCCTGAAGCTAGCGTTGTCCTAAAAGAACTTCAAGTAAAACTTAGCAACGTATTGGATGAACTCAGCGTAACATACGCTACAAGGTAACAAACCTAATTCACTGCAAGCCTTAGAGAAACATTCCTGTTCAAAAAAACTACCTCTTTGGTTAAGTCTGAGTGGCTGTTTGGATGTCCTGAGGTACAGTTTGCTTCTGCCCTGATGCAGTGGTGTGCATTCGTGTCTCTGTGTGTATATGTGCATGGACTGTGAAACATAAAGCAGAAAACTCACTGTAACGAAGACTGAAAATTCTCTGTGACCATGAACATGTTACAGAGGTGAGACTGACAACTTTTGTTCTGCTTTTTGGAAAACAAAAATTGCTGGTTTGTTCTTGCCCGATGCGATGTTAACTTTTCTGTCTGACCACATTTATGTTACTTCCTGAGACTGACAGCTTTTTCCAAGGGGCCTGTTTCAACAAGGGATTGTCTGCCTGTGTTTAGTCTGCTTCAGATGGTCACTGTGAATGGCCTTCTTGGGTCATTTGCTTGCCTGTGGCTCTGCAAAAATTGTCTGCTGATCCTTACTCTCAAAATCTTTCATCACTCAGAGTGCACACTGCAGTCTTGAATAAGGATGGTGCTGTGCCGGCAGTGCCTGTGATACAGGATGCAAGTTATTTTTGCTTCAAATTAGAAAGGAATCTAAGAAAGAGGGATTAGTGCTGTAGTGGTATTCATTAAGTGAAGTCCGTAGTTACTTAGTTAATGCACCAATGAACCATCTGGGTGGACTTTTTTTGACTGTGCTTAGTTTGTCATATTGTCTAGATTTATTTTTGCTCCCAGGCCCTTGTTCTCTGAACATTGACATTGCATGAATATTATGCCTTTCCAGGGCTTCTTTCTAAATGCATCAACTAGGTTTCTGCAAAAGAAGACCCAGGAATAACTCTATCTAGGGTATGCTCCAGGTAGCTAGAACATTCCTCCTGGGTTAGTTTATTGCTGGGATTTGTGAGGTTAACAATGTTCTACAGATAGCTGATGTCAAGAAATGCCGGTGCATTATTTTGGCTTTTACTGGAGGGACTGGTCCCAAGGATTTATACGAGCAACTTCAATAGCAGCTTCATGTTGATTTTATCTAGGGCTTTGAAGTGTGTAGTAAGTACACATCCAAGTGTACATGAAGAAGTTTCCAATTTTTCCGGTGTTTTCACATGGAGATTTGCATTCTCTTTTTATGATTAACCATGTAGCTGAAAGAGCTTTCTGCCTTATTATGTTTCATTTCTCTCATAGTAAATTCTCTTTCACTTTCCTCAAGTTAGTCTTTGGCATTTAACTTCTCACATTAATAGGCCTTGTATATTTATGGCCTCTGTTTTGCATTTCTGTTCATAAACTAATCCTAAACCAATTCAATCATAAATCAGTTCATAAGCCAAGTTATCATGTGTGCAGAGCCTTATTCTGTCCCTAAACTGTTGACTCCGAGTAACTGCTGTTCTACATTGTTCAAACACATTGATCAAAGACTGTATCACATCAGTGACACTAGAAGGCTGTCAGACATGTTCCTCAACCAGGTCAGTTAGGAAACAGAACAGCTGTCAGAAAAGCTGGACAGATACAATTTGAGGAGCAAGAATTTGTTCACGTTCACCTTGAAGTGGAAAAGATTCCTTCCAGTAGGAAGAGTCTAACTACTAGTTATTGTGATTTTTTTTTTTTTTTCAAAACAGTATTTTACAGTCCAAATATTTTAGGTCTGTCTAGTAACAAAGGAGTAAGCAAAGCTGCTGATGGCACTCATTCTGTGTGAAACCCAAGGAAAAGTCAAACTGAACCAAATGGGGTAAAATCAGTAGAAGTTTTCTACTTGGCCTCAAGAAGAATATGAAATCTGGGTTCATATTAACCATCTAGAAGAAAATAATTTATAGTCACCTGTTCCTGTTGTCCTTTCACACCAAAAATAAAATCTTGAGATGTTGTTGCTAGCCTGTAGTCAATCATACCCTAAACTACAGATTCTGATACAACTACCGGTTTCAGAAAATAATTACTTAACACCCCTACAAGGGCATGAAAAGCATAAGGACAGAATGGAAACAAAGGGGGGGGTGGGGGGGGAGGAGGGATGGGACTTAAAACAGCCCATGAATTCATTGTATGAGTTATAATCTTTAGGAGGAGTTATTTTCAGTCTGAAGCACCTGCAGTATCTTGAGTTTGTGAACTTTCCATCATTGCAGAAGAGACTTAAATCTTTTTTGAAGAACATGATGCAAAATGATAAATGTTTTTTTCCAGCACAGAACTCTTTAATTTTTTATTTTGGTTTCCATCCTGTAGTTTCCAGTTTATTATTGAAGATTGTGTAAGACAAATGAGCAATGAACTAAACCAAATGAGAGGAAACGGGAATGCAGCAGCCAATAAGAACAGTGCAGCCATTGATGCCGAGATTGTGCTTCGACCTCTCATGGATTTCCTGGACAAAACGTAAGTGTGGCAAACTGGTTTGTGTGGCACATTAGGAACTGGATGCTGCAGTGAGGCATGCTTGGTTTCACCCTGAAGCATCATTAATACCTTGAAACACACCGTAGTGTTTTTAATATTTGTAGTATTCACATGTGTGCAGAATACCACACTTAACACATTTACTTATTCAAAGCAGTTTTGACATAAGCTACATATTTGCCTTTCTATTTCTTTCATGTTTTGAGTCATTACAAAGGAGCTGGTGTACAGTTTCTCCTCCATGAACTGTGGTATAAAGGAGATCGCACTGAACAAAAGAACAGAAGTTCAATGTGCCCAGACAATTTCACCATAGGGAATTTCTTCTAGGCTGGCACCCAGTGTCCCCCTCCTTATTAATATGCACTTCTGTGTCCCCAAAAACCTGATCACCATTTAAAGATGTCAGTCAGTAAATAGCTACACTTCAAAATAGTCCTGCAAGCTCAGTCTGAGCCCTGAAAGTAAGGATATCAATCTTCTCATCACCCAGCAGTGACAGGATCAGATGTTCTGAAAGGCCATGTGCAGCATAGGCACATCTATAAGCCCTCACTGTCCTTGGTCATGTTATTACTGGTACTTGTGAAACACCAGCGGCCTTTTTCTGGAAGTGACTGTGAGAACCAGCAGCGTGACACTGATGCTCCATTTCAGGTCTCCAGTCATACAGACATGAGTTACCCTTTAACCTTTTGGTTCCTTATAGATACTCTTCCTACCCAGACATTTTCAAAGTGAAGGTGGAAAATTCGGTGTGCCAAGGGACAATCTTGCTTGAAGCAGAACAAGAAGTATAACCAGGAGGAAGTGGCTAGGCAGAAACTGGTTAAGGCTGGAGCTGTGCTGAGAAGATATGAAGACAGAGCCAGGCAGAGAGCTAGCTCAGGGAAGCCATTATGTTTGACGCAGAGCTTTTGTTTGCAGGACGCCTGCTATGCCTGTCTTGCAAAGCCCCTGTCTGGAGAGTTTAAGAGGCAGCAGAATAGGCTCCATTTTCTGTCTGTCTGTCTGTTTCCTCCCAATTCTGTCCTCTTTCTCATCCCTGAACAAACATTTTCAACCCCAACTAACCCCCACAGATTCTTTTCCCATTAAACAAACTTATTCCGGGGAGTGCCAAGGAGCCTTTCTTCATCTTCTGCACTGTAGTTGTACAAATCACATTACGATTGTCTGATGTTACCTGTGGTAGCCTGCAGTCCCAAATGAAACTTATTCAGAGTCTTGGATTCCCATGAAGGTTTGCTTCTATGCTTTTGACAAACTGCTGTGCATCTACGATCAGTAAGACTCTGGTTTGAAGTAACCAGAGGTGCACAATATTTCTCTGGGCTTCTGACATTGGGACTACTAAGACCCAAGTCAAAGACTGATTTAAAGAATTGATTTATAAGTGTCTTTTCTTTCACCAGGGCACTACTGCACATTCTTGCTGTTTCTAAAAATAGGACTGATGGGCTTGCTGCCTTAGAAACATGACTAGAATCACAGCTCCCAGCTGTACATATGCACAGCCAAAGTCTAAAAGTCATTGGCCTAAAGGGTGGAGGAGGGAATTGAAGGGAATTTTAGTTTTACTTTGGGGGCTTTATTTTGAGAGCTTTGGCAATTACTTGAATTTCAATCACAGCTGGCAATGGGCAAATGCTTATTTAATAAAATTGGTAAGATTTGACTATTTTTGCAACACTGTCAAGTAAAGTGCCTGGATTGCTCATCTGGAAATAAAACTTGCTACTTTATCTATATGCCAGCCTTTTATTTTTAGTGATTTACCTATTCCTGTATGTTGTTACAAGTGGGATATGTGTTGCTTTCAAGCAGTATGGTTTTAAATTTTAATTATCGTTGAGGTAAGAAGTTTATTCCCAAACACAAGTCTTGAGGAAAACCTTGAAGTGTTTATACACGTACATGTGCTATGCTATGTTCATTATTTAAAAAACTAGGTAAGCTAACTTCCGCCTGTCAGGTTTCATTCCAAATTGCCATTTCTCAAAGCCATCTTCATAGCTTCTCAGAGACTTAATTGAATATAATGGAAACAAAAATGTCTGAATAGAAATTATTCCTTCCCACAGGAACGTTAAACTTATCTGCTGCTAAACCCATACACAGAAATTAAAGCTGTGAAATTTAAAACAAAACAAAGCAAAACACTGCTAGGGAATATCACCTTTGAAAGATATTTCTAATAGGATTATAAATTTATCACAGCAATAGGGTTTGTGTTTTAGTTATTTCTTAATCATGCTCTTATTTATGTGCTTACTAAGAGTAGTAAGAGATGCTAGAAATATGAATTGGCATATGTATGATGTGATATATGATATGAGATATGATATGAACGAAGATTTTACAATAACTTTTTACATTTTTACATTACTGGTCTAATAAGACATAATTCTGTAAAATTCCCCATATAGATATTTGCATTATATTATTTTGAAATATTTTTTCCTGTGCCTGAAAACTGCAGCACTTTATTCGTGACACTAGTTATTCATGGTACATACAAGATGGTTTATGAATATACTCCTAAATAAAGGAAATCTCTATGTGAGTATATAGACCCTGAAAAATTTAATTTTACTGTTAGTAAAATTAGCATGATTACACAGACATGTCAGTATACACAAATAAATGCTTCTAGATGGTAGCCCAGAACTGGCATTAACTATCATAGTTCTACATCACAGTAGAAATATAAGACAAGTGAGACATTTGGTTTTTAAGACATAAGCACATTTTACACCAAAACTTTAATTTAGGGCCTTGGGAGTGCTAAATTGTATCATCCATCAAACTTTATAACTCATCACCATTTTGTATTATTGATAAATATTTATCAGTAATATATTAAGCAATGAATTGTATAGTGGAGATTCACATGATTTTATAATTTGCAAGTTGTTTTGGCTCATGAAAAATACTTACTGATAATATTGTAAAATAACTAAATCATTGTGAAATCCTTATTGGCAGAGAAAAGCTAAACCATAATGGCCATTAATCTGAGCACCTCTGGTAATACAACACCTCTAAAGTTTTAATGGTAGTTTTGAAGACTGATTTGTGTTTTGTTTTATTACAGTTTAAGTGTCTCTGCGAAAATCTGTGAGAAGACAGTTCTGAAACGACTTTTAAAAGGGCTCTGGAAGTTAGTCTTGAACAAAATAGAAAAACAAATTGTGCTTCCACCACTGACAGACCAAACTGTAAGTGTCCCAGCAATAGTTCACACGTTATGAAGGATTGTACTAATGCACTTAATGAGGTGTTTGCTAAGGGGTCTGATACTGTCCTCTTCTGCACCTTGACCAGAAGGAATGATACATTGACTGCATGCATTGTGTTACTGTCTAGTGTTCCCAGCAGTGTAGCTCGGTTGCTCTTCTGTAGCTGGTGAGGAAGACCTCCCTCTTTCGTATACTACCTCCTCCAACTCAGAGCAGATTTTATGAATGCAGTATAAAAGAAGCCAAATCACTGGCTTGTAGTGTGCTTTCACATAGGGGCTTCAAAGTTTGATTTCTCTTTGCCATGCACAATAACACCAAGAGCATTCCTTGTCCTTCCAAGTTGCATCAGGAATTCAATCGCTTCCATCTTTACAGTCCCCAGCCAGCCAGGAATGTTCCATCCTATTCTCCAGTCCTGCCTGCAGTGTCATTCCTCATCTTGAGGCTGCTCTTCACAGGAAGCTTAAGCCAACTTTAGGTCTAAATCTTTTGGGCTATTTTAATAGCAGACCTCACAGGAGGTCTATTTTGGGCAGGTCTGCATTAGCAGCCTGACAAGAAAAGGGAAAGAAATTGTAAGTTAATAGGGAAAGTAGTGCTGCTACACACAAGACCAGTGTGGGCAATGGCCTGACATGAACTCTGAGTGGTGACAGAGCTCAGAACATCAGTAAAATCTGACTTTCTGAAAGAAAAAGAGCCTGGCTTGCAATGCCTTTTTAAAATTGCTTAATGCTTTTTTGAGTGACTGAGGTAACATAAATGTTAATTCTTCTTGTTTTCAATCTTGTCTAGAATAAATTCACCATCTTTATGACAAGTTAATCGTGACAGTGCCATAGTGTACCTTTGGGCAACTTCACTGTATACACCCTATGATATCAGTTAAAATGAAAATCTATCGGTCAACATCCATATGTTAAAAGACATATCACTAAATCACATTATAATATATTAAAGATATGTGAAAGAATATTGCTGGAGTGGCAAAAAGAAATCTAATAGAACATGTATAAATTATGTTAAGGTAGTAATGACATAACCTGAGCTATTAAAAATTCTAGACTAGAACTAATCACAAGGTCATAGTCAGGACTCCATTCACCGAATTTGTTCATATTTACTTTACTTCTCTTGCTTACTATGCATAACTAGAAACAGCCTCTCTTTCACTGAGTGACTGTGTAAAGTTTATATTTCTGAGATTTGTAATTTGCTTTTCAAACATTTTTGTGCAATCAGTGTTACACTCTGGTTCATAGAACAGCACGGTTCAGAGCTAAGGATTTTTTCTGATGCTTTTTTTGATGGGTTGCCAAGAATACAGAATTACATATCAAAGACTTAGTAAGCCCTCTTGGACAATAATACAATATGTTTCACTTAAGATAGCAAAACTTTTTCAAGCCTTTCCCCACAAGAGTTTGAATGTAGGCCTTCATTTAAAAATTAGTAAAATTATTTCAGTCTTTCACCCATAGTGAAAATAACCTTTGACTGCCAACTGAACAGACATTTTAGTTTATCTGCCTGAATCTGCAAGCATCTCTGTTGTCCTTACTGGTGCTTATATATCACACCAAACAATAAGCCCATTTAACAACAGCTTACTCCAGGCATTAGCTTAGCAAATTGATACTTCATTAAGTTATAGGTGTACCTCTGGAATGCAAAACCTCCACATTTCAGACAGAACACAGGAAGAGGGGTGAAGCAGAGACAAGGAACCCTTCCCTTACCTAGAATGAACAATCTTCTGGATGGATGTTAGATTAGTTAGTGGCCAAAGGTAAGAAGGCTTCTGTTTATCAACCAATTACTGGTTAAAGGCAGAGACTGCACCTCTCTTTCAAGACTCTAAGATCATTTTAAATGGTGACAGACAGGATTTCCACAATGCTTTGCCCCCTGTTCTTCATAAAATTGAAATGACCCTATATACACTTAAGAAACATGAGCCTCAGACTAGAAAATAGTCTGCAGCACATTTTTTTTCCTGAACTTTTCTCAACACTTTTACGGTAGAAGATACAATATCTTAAATATATAATGACAAAGTAACATGAAAAATAGGTACAATGATTATTGGATTAGCCTATCAGAGTGCTTGCAGTATCACATGTGTACGCTGCACTTCACCAGCTGTTGGGTTTTATTAGCGGTAGCCTCTACATAAAGTGTCCCAGTTATCAGGCATGGTGAAAGGTGTGTAGCTAATTGCAATTATTTGCTACTTCTATTTATCATTGAACACAGAATTAAACAAAATCAATAAAAAGTAGGAAACTGTAAGAGAGATGTTTCCCTTTTATAGCCTTGAATATTACTTCCCCTCTAAGGGTAAGTGGCACAGATATTAGGAACAGGGTTTATTTTTTAATTATCATATTTATCTTACCATTGTCATTACTAACAAATAATGAAAATATAAGCTGCAGTTCTATGCTACATTTTTTTACAACTGAACCATGCAAAAGCATCATTCTTTCTGGAAACTGAAACCTTTTGGAACAGAAAGACTAATGAAAAATTATCCTGAGTTCTCTTATGCAGCACATGCAGGACAACCAGGTGATCAGGCCCAGTCAGCATGGGTTTGTGAAGGGCAGGTCCTGTTTAACAAACCTGATCTCCCTCTGTGACAGGGTGACCCACTTGTTGGATGAAGGCAAGGCTGTGGATGTTGTCTATCTCAACTTTAGTAAGGCATCTGACACCGTCTCCCCCAGTGTTCTATCAGAGAAATTGCCTGCTCTTGGCTTGGATGGGCATACGCTTTCCTGATGGGTGGATGAGTTGAAACAACATCCCTAGACACCTGTCCCCCTGCCAAGCCCTGCAGATCTCTCTTTGGGAGCCATGCCATTGGCGATACGCTGTGGTCCAGTTCAGCAGCACTGATAAGTTGAAAATTCACTACACTAAAAAAAATTTCTCATTATACTGTGGCAGATATTCATGGGAACAAATGTTCACAGAGCTGAAACTGAACAGTTACAAAACCTTGCTTGTTTATTGTAGGAGCGTGAACTTGAGGAAAGACAGACAGATGAGAGGAGACAAGAAAGCATCCGTGCGATTGTTGAGGAAGAGAGACAGAAACTCTTGAAAGAGCACGCGTCTAAATTACTGGGCTATCTTCCTCGAGTAAGTGAACTGGATTTTAAATGCTCTAAATGTCTGTCCTGTAAATAGGTTTGCTCTTGGATATTTAAGGTGTGTACATACAACCAGTCAGTGGTTGCTCTTGTTGCGTCATCTCTCCTGTGCTGACCTCTTCCTTCTTCTTTTTTCCTTTTTCTTTCTGAGTTGGGAAGCAATTTACAAAAAAGCTCTTTCTGTACGAGGGGCTTTGGGCTCTGCTGCAACATTGATGCCTTGTACAGAAGCTGCTGAAAGCTTCCGCAGTGCTTTGGTCACCCAGTCTTTAGAAGATGTAATGCAGGCTGTAAAGCAGGGCTTTTCCAGCTAGGAAGCGGTCCGTCAGATCTTAAACCCCATTTCCACCTTATTTTTAAGTTGGGGTTTGGGGAGCAATTTCTTCCAGAGTTGGCCGTCTGCAGAGTCTTCTGTTACTATGGAAACAAGGCCTTGTCTCTGTTGCAGTGCAATAAACTGCAGTGCTTACAGAAGCATTTCAGAGCTCACTGTTCATCCTTGTGTTTTTAAAAGTTAATAAGATGGTAGCAATTATTGTTAGAAGAATAAGTGACAATTTATTTTGTATTATAATTCATAATTGGAAAGATACCTGGTAGTATGCAAATGAACAGAGAGCTGCTTTAGGGATGTAAAAATGCATTTACAGTAGGGAGGGAATTATCTAACTATGTAAAGAGTAGACACTGGGAAACATTATAAATATAGCGGAGTATAATTGTTATTTAAATATTAATATGCTAATTTAGTACATGAATTTGTAAAATTCTGAGGGAGATCTTTTCTGGTGTAGATTTACTTAAAGGGTAACTCAATTTGGCAATGTTTTCATATCGTTTTCTGGTTTGAATTTACTGTTGTAGGAAGTCTTGGCTATTTCAGAGCGTCCGAGGCTCACATCTGTTCCATGGTACTGCTGTCTGACTTTGTTCTTTTCTCTGCTTCAACACCGTGGCTGAATCAGGGGGTCTTACACCACGTTACCTCACTCAGACTGGTTAAACAAAGTGGTACCTAATTCTAAAGTCTCCAATGCAGTTTTATATTTTTTTTTCTAAATGCTGCAAGGTATCTTCATGCACGGTTTTAGACCTGGAATTAATTTAGTATTAGAGATTTAGATTTCTGGGTCCCCCTGCTTCCCTTCCTCAAAACATAGTTTCTGATTAGGTCATTCCGTATCAGTTGATTTCCAAAATAATTTCTTGGTATGGACTAATTTAGCCACAATTAAAGGTAGAGAGAGCGCATTGCCTCAGCCAGTGCCTCTTTTCAATGCAGCTTCTTGATTTTACTAAACCTGCTCCTCTGCTGTGCTGACTACAACCTCTGCTGTTAGAGTGTGCAGATAAATGTATAGTGCTGAGGTTGGAATCTTCACAGGGTTCTCACCATCATTTGTGCGAAGAGCAAAAGAGATGGTTCTAGGTTAGCACCAGGTGCACCAGCCTGAAACTCATCTATGGAACTTTTATGATGGTTCTCAGGGCTGTTTGCTTCAAAGGTAACACTGGTACCATGGATATGAGCTATTACATTCACTTCCATAGAGAATTTCAACGATCCAGAATAACTTCTCTACTCTGTGTAACCTTCTGACATGTGTTTCTTTGCCCTTACTGCAGGGAGTATTCAAAGACGAAGCTGACGTTGACATGCTTGGAGAGGAATTCAGACTGGCTTACCAGAAGAAGTAATGCGTACTGGGGAGAGCGCTGCCATTTCCCCTATCACATCTCCTGCTTTGCCACTAGGTGTCACCTGGTTTCCAAGGAAAATGCCCATTTGCTGTTAACAGTGATGAGCTCCTTTTGAATATCATTAAAAGTCTCCATTTTAAGACCAGAGTTCTAAACTGATAAGCAGTTAGTTTTAATTAAGTGTATGTTGTACTTGCATTTTTCATCGATAGACTGTTAGGGAGTTCTCCATTTTTTTCAGTTAGTGACGTTGCACTCCAGCAAGTGTGTTTTCTCCAGCAGCTCTGCAGGAACCTCAGCAGAAATACATAATTCACGTGTATTTCAGTATGGATGATCAGATTCTCTTAAAGCACTATTTCTGGTTCTAATAGAAAGACTTATCTGCACTGGCATTGCACTGCTAAAATACCAATCCACGTGTACTTTGTCTCATCGCAGAGGGTAGGTCTGAGTTACTCGTTTCACTGCTAGTTCACATTACTTTGCTGGTAGGATCCGAGCAGAGACATTTTTCCATTTTGAGGCCAGAATTACCATTTACACTTTCAGTACACAAACATACTATTTGTGTGCCATGTTCCTATTCAGTTACTCGGAGGGAGGAATCCATTGCAATAGCTGAGGTGTGACAGAGGTACCTTCAAGAAGCACAGGCTTTTATTGCTCTTGTTCATTACAGTACACATGCTACGCTCAGCTCATCTACTCTCAAGTTTTTATCTAGTTCTTTATGGTAATGATGACATGATGAACTCCTGAAGGGTGCAATGCTTGTAGTGCTCCTGTGAATATGGAGCCATCACTCCTGACTATCCCAAAGCAGCAGCTGAGGGCTAGAGAAAGATTTCCTTTTTTCACCTTGACTGAAGCATCACTTCTACACCACACAACTGTATCAGATATGGTGTCTGGCTGGATAGTGAGGGGCAGGTCTCACATATGTTTTTGCCAGCCAGGGTGCAAGGTGTAATAGCTACAAGTTATGACCATTTCTGTAGAAGAGCTGCTGGTGCTTCAATTAGATGCCAGACATGCTAACTTGGAGGGGAGATCTGTTACAGGCAACAGACAAGGCCAATTTTCCATACACAGGTTTTTAAAAGGACATGATATTTTCTTCTCAACTGTATCACTGGTTGGTTTATTTCTGTTGTAACAAGGAATTTTCTGAGACTAAACCTTGATTTCTTTGGACTGAATATTACCCGAGATCTAAGGTATAGTTTTAAATGCTAAAACAGAGCAAGCTGATAAGGAAGTTCATTTGTTGGAATGTTCTTTGCACGGTCTGTGCTTCTCTGCTCATTACAGAGTGGACAGTTGGGCCTGAAACTTCACTTTGTGTTTCATATGGTATTACAACACAAGCTATCAGGCTTAGAAAAGTCAAACAATTTAAACACAAGCAAAATCAACAGAATCAAATCACTGGGTTCTACAGTTACTAACTATTAAAAAGCATTCATCCTGAATGCTAAAATAATTTACCATCTGACTTGTATTTCAAACAGAAGTTGTTGTTTTTTTTTTTTCATGGAATCAGTAATTTCCCCACTCAAGAACTTTCATGAATTCCTCTTCAGTAAAAGACAGCATCGTGGCAGCTTCAATGTGCATCTTGGGGGGAAAAAAAAGAAACAAAAATTAGGAGCCGAAGGTAAAATAGTGTGGAGGGCCAGTACAAAAGCCTGTGTAACTGGGGTGGCTGGAAGAGGCTTCAAATCACTCCATTTTTTCTACTGTGGTTTTGAAGGATGTTCACCTTTTTAAGCTAAAACTGCTATTTGTATTTTTCTGAAAAACTCTATGGTGTAGGGGTAGTGTGATAAAGGTTATGCTGAACATTGCACCTTCAGCTCTGCTAAAGCAGGACTAACAGCTTTTCCTAGTTCCTTATATTGCTTTAAAAATATCTTGGTTTTACTGAGGCATGGACATTACTGAAAATCTGACAGCTCTCATGACCTCTGGAGAACACAGCTAAGAAAGTTGATACACATTCTTTCAAGCTGATCAATATTCAGCTTAACTTTTAAGCTGTTACAAATCAAATACATCATTAAGATTCAGCTTGCTAGTGCTTCTAATATGTGTGATTTCATGTTCAATGAGGATTTTAACAAAATATCACCATGAAAAATTAATAATCAGCATAAACCAAAGAGTAATTGTACTACACCCTAATGAGAACTACCTGAAGCTGACCACTGGCAGCTGTTTTGCTGTCTATCATACCATACATTTGTGGTCCATTATGGCACATATACACACACACCCCCCCTGTGTACATACATACATGTTTAAAAAACATACAGTAGTCTGAATTTGTGTTTCCACTCCCCAGCACACAGCACATTACTTTAAATGGAACACTGAAAGTGGCCAAGAGAATGTTTTACCTTGTAACAAGACTATTTTCTGTTCAAATAATGCAATTGCTTGGAAAAATATCAGCAAGATCATTAATGTCTGAGGAGAAAAAAGTACTTAAATGGCCACCAGGCAAAATGACAGAGCAGCTGGAAAGCCCTGAAGGCTGCCTGGGTTCCAGCTGAGGTCACACCCGTGTCACGTTCTCATCGCCACACCCCAGTACCATCTCTTCACCTATCATCATCCAATGTGGAAAGTGTCCTTGCTAAATAGGTTGTACTGCAAATTTCAATCAAACGGTTATGTTTTGAAGACCAGGAAGCAATTTATGTCTACCAGGAGTCTGTTGTGGCTGGGTTTTATACACAAGCATACTGTCAGTTCAGACTGACAACAAAGCGTATTGCAGTTCCCACAGACAGGTACAGCACCCTCTGTCTCTGTAAAGCTCAAACTAACTTCACTTAATCCTTTTTAAAACTAAGATTTTTCTATGAAATCCTCTCTCTGAAGACATGCAAAGAATGGTCTGAAGAGACAATAGGGAACACCAGCACTACTTGGTGCCAGCTGCAATTGGTGCCAGCTCCTCCCACTGCTATTGAATACCTTTTAGGATTCTTTTTCCTCTATCATTCTCCATGCAGGAGCAGCTCCTGAGGTCCAGGCTGGCTGTACCTGCCACACAGATACTACACAAATGGCCCAAATCAGGTTTTCCTTATTCATTCAACAAAAGCTTTGTGTGAAGTAGACCTGAAGTTCTCCAGGTGGTTACATATTCAGAGCACCTGTGAGCTTCAGCATCAGCTGTGCCAGCAGCTATAAAAGGCAGAGCTGGTGCCCTTCTCTTTTAGATTCTTCCAACCACAGTCTGTTCTGAAAGGACAACTAACAGTATCCTTCTTCTGTGAGCAAGAAAAGGTAAGTGGCTTCTTCTACCACCTGCAGTTCTGATACAGTATTCCTAATGTTTTAAAATATATTTGATGAAGTTTTGTGGAGTTTATCTGAGACTATGGTTTGGATGCAGTCAAACAGAAATACTGCTCTTTGGCACCCATTTTAGTGAATTCATCTTCCAGAGAACACTAAGCTACCTCCTGTATAGAGTATATTCTGAGTGAATGCTGTATCTTTTTCTTTCTCAAAATAAACTTGGAGAGCTGGAACGTCCTGCCCAAGGCTAAGCTAGCACTGTTTCTTTGAGTGGAATCCCCAGATCTCTTCCACAGCCTGGTACTGACAGAAACATTCTCTTCCACTGGAAATGCACAAGCAGCCCCAGTCCTCCTATTCCAGTTACCTGTCCTCTTCTGTCCTGTGGTGGAGAGCTATTCCCAGTTCAAGGGTATATGTCCATATTGCAATTCCCAATCGTTAGGATAAGGATGTGTATTTTGTTATGTGAAGTTGCCACTCCATACAGAGCTGTTCCTCCTCTGGGGGGGCTCAACAGCTGTGAGAGTGTTTACAAAATGTCTGGTGATCACTGCAGCACTCAAAGGGTAAACACAATGTTTTATTTTCTTATCTGAAAGGCAGGCCCTTCTGAGGTGCTTCTGCTCAACAGTCACCACACATTGCTTGCTTTAGCTCTCTTACAGCTCTGGTTTGAGAGCACGAAAAGCAGCACGTTAACTCTGTGCCAAAATGAAGCGCGTTCGATTCAGTGGAGTAAGCAATTAGGCTCTGAACATCATAGAGTGGTCCAGCTCTGTCTAGACAACCGTGAAGCCCATAGCTCTGCATATGCCTCATGCAGCCTCAGGAGGAAAAATGATAAAAGTGACAGCACTCAATCCCAAGTGTTTGGTAAGTGAAAGGTGTGATGGAACTAGTAAGACCTTAAATGCATCAGAAAAAAGGAGAACTGTTTGATTTGGCCAACATCTCTTTGTATAAGCTCCTCTCGCTTTAATTGCCTTCCATGTAAACTCACAGGTTCTTTCAGTTTGAACCATCAAAACTCATCAGGTCTATGCTGAATATGTGTTCTGAGAAACATATGGTATTTACCCACTCTGCAGTGTCTGAGGTTTCTCTTTCCAAATAAAACATCCCTCTATTTTGGGACATTGGTACAGTTTTATCAAGTACAACAGTTAAATACATTTTTAGCTATATTACATCTGAAGTATTAATCCACTTTTTGCTACACCACCTTTCTATGAAAGCTGCGTCACTAGTTTTTCACCACGAATTGTCAGCAAGTCTTCTACTACCTATCCTCTCCAGTTTCAGCTTCAGCTGCTTAAGAAAGGGAAAGGCAGTAGCTCCTGCCCTGCCTTTTATGCCCTGAAGGAGAGGAATGGCTGGAGATAGGAAATGAATGCAGGCTCAGAGGACTTTTAAATACAGCTACATGCAAGTGCAGTGTGGGTGGGAACACCCATTGTAGATGTTACTACATTGTGTGTGATTCAAAGTATTCATGATATTCCAGGAATCACAAAAGGATGGAGATCAACTCCCCTCTTTCAATCTTGTAGATTTGCACCTAGAAGAAGTACCTTTTTTCTTTTTTTTTTTTCTTTCTTTGTCTGACACAGAAGGAGATCTGCACCTGAGCAGAACTGCACAAGTACAGAACACCTCAGAATACAAAGAAAAAGAAACAATGTTGATAGAGAAGGACACTTTGAGAACCCAGGAAGAATGCTGGCTTAGAATATAACAGCTCACTCCTGTGAGGGCCCTGTGCTGTTACAGCTGCTGGGCAGGACAAGTCATGTGTCAGGGGTTGGAAAAACTGTAAAAAAACAAAACCCAAACCCTCACATGTTCAAATGGATTCTACTGACAAAGCACCAAAAGGAGTTTCTGTTATTACCTGAACATTATTTGTTCTTGAACAAATAGATACTCTGTCCTAAAGCTTGTCAGTAGTACTGTCTCTCTGAGACAGGTGAAAGTCAGGAATTCCAAATTAGGAAAGGGGTCAATGACCAAAGAAGACCAGCCTTTGCTACAAAGCAAAATGTTAGCAATGTGTGTGAATAAAAGCAAGGCTGCTGCTCCCTTGCATTGCGACTTCCCAGTCTTGGGGTCTAGTTTCCATGATTACCTTTCTTGACAACAGACACATTTAGCTAGAGGTTGTTAACTGAAATGGAACAGCACTCTGGTCCTTACCTTTTGTCTCTTCAAAATATCAATTAACTTTAACTGCTTTTTAAAACCTATCATTAGCTCTCCTTTTTGTTTCTGCAGTTTCTTGTTTTCTGTTTTTAGTTCTTCAATTGTTCTGAGCTCTTGGTTAGCTACATCCTACGGTGGGAAGAAAATGAGAAGTGTGTTATTCATGAAAGTGGTGTTTTAACCAGTGAAACATGGCATTATGTAACAAAATGACAAACAGCCACACAGGACATTTCTGACAAGAAATGGTGTTAATCAAAAGCTTCCAAGAGAAGCTGAGATAACAGCCATGGTTTGCCTGTGTATGTATTAGGT
The DNA here is from genome assembly GCA_025331215.1 of Actenoides lindsayi. Classification (NCBI taxonomy): domain Eukaryota; kingdom Metazoa; phylum Chordata; class Aves; order Coraciiformes; family Alcedinidae; genus Actenoides; species Actenoides lindsayi. Next base: position 21,454 of record WTSP01024216.1, on the reverse strand, counting down.
GTGCACGTGTACTTCTCCCTTTTTTCTAAATGCCTCTAATTTTCACCCAAATGGGGAAAATCAGAAAGCTGCAACTTCATTCCGTACGTTTCTTCTTCCTGCATCAGTTGCAGTAACGTCATCTGAGATAACTCATCTAGCCCTCTGCGGACTTGCTCAAAGTCAATTCTGGGACTGTCTGTAAGAGACAGGATGCTTCCAAACCTGATCACCCCTTTAGTCTCATTCTATCACTACTGATTGATTACAGATTGGAACTTGTTTTCCTATGCCACTGTACCTTGTTAATTTGCTTCAGTTTATTCAGCTCCGCTTTATACCTTTCTGCTTCTTCCAGGGCCCTGTTCAAGCGAGCGGCTGTTGCACTCTGACTGGTTGCAGCCTGCTTTTGGAAACGCTTTAGATTCTCCAATTCCTGTTTAAAGCAGCAAAGGATTAAAACAAACATATTATGCATGATGGTACTTCAATGAATCCCATATAGGCAACACAATGACAGCAAGACTCGCCCTTGAAAACTGAAGAGTCTATGGATTCCTTTGGCCTGCAGATGGAATCCGTCTCAAAGACAATTCCACCACTAAAACATCCCCTTCTCCTTTTAAATCTTGAGAAGAGATCATTCTCATCTTTCTCTGAACCTCTCTTGGAATGACTGTGGAGATGATCATGTAAGACCACAGCACTGACTGAAAACCCTTGTATGCTCAGTCAGAAAAAGAGAAAAAAATGCCAGCATGTCTACTCTGTGGCAGATTCTGGGACAGTGGCTAGCATTCCCAGCTGCTGGTTCCCACCTATTGCTTTTACCTCTTTTCCCTGGAGATTACAAATGCAATTACCAACAAAAGGTTCAAACAGCCTGCTGAAGATGGCTGAGGTTAGGAACTATTTCATCTAGCCGAAAATAGTTCATCAAGTGTTTATGGCACCGATCCAAGCAGTTCTCTGCTGTCTGGGATGATAGTGTTTCATAGCGCTCCAAGTGAGAAAGAGAGACAGCGCTGAGGAACAGAGTAATGTGATTAAAGATCAGGGAATACAGATAAAAGAAAAAGGAGAACAAATAATTCTAGCAGAAGGAGCACTTCCTGTCATTTGTGAAAAACAAAAAGACTTCTTCTAAAAAAAAGACTAGCCAATTTTTAGTACTGGGAAGGGAAAAATTCTTTTAACTGGTTCAGGGGAGAGAGGGAGCTTGTTAACTCTTGTTTTTTACTGTCAGACTGCCTTATTTCTGAGTATTTTTTCCTTTTTCTCAATTTCACAACAGCTCTTCTGGTGGTTGCTTAACGCTTTCCACATCACTTATCCAAGAGATACCTAATAGTTGACACGCGACAAAGATTTTATGGTACAGTTTTGACAGGAACAGGTATTGCTGAGAAGCTCTGAATCTTCTCCAAATGGAGAATTCTCCAAACCTGTCTTATCTAATTAAATAATTAAATAAAGATGCTTGTAGGGCAGCAGAGCCCCTCCCTGGAACACGTGCATCATCAGGGAATGCAAATTCATTTGCTGGCAACTGAGCCCCACGTTTCCAAAGAAAAGAAGCTGCACAGCGTGCAAACCTCTTGGTCTTGGATCAAGATGATGGAGCTGTGAGTAGAGTCAACTCACTCTTTTGCCCTCTGTGTTTTGTTCTACGTTAACATGAAAAGCTTTGGAATACAGCCTTTCAAGTATTTAATGACCAAAAAGATAGTCTGCATGTCCTGCAAATTATGTAACAGCTAATCATACCATTTAATGAATGAATTCTAATAATTCTTTTAAGGCTTTTTGACATGTACTGTCATACATAATAGCTTATCAAGGATTCTTTTGCAAGCCACCCAGTGAGGGTATATTGTTAAATATATTCAACTCACAAGTTTTTCATCTTAAAAATGCCTGAAATAAGTATTTTATTTTGTAAGCAGGCAAGGTTTCTGGCTGTTGTTCAATACTTTAAGCAAAAATTGGATTAATTTTCTCACATAATGTTTCTCTAAGAGGGGAAAAAAAAACCCCTGTGTTCTAAAACTGCATTCCATGTCAATCTCTGGATTTTCTCCACTATTCTGGCATGGCTGAGGCACCTGAGTATCAGTAGGGGGTGTAGTACCAGATTGCTCCATGAGTAACTCTCCCAGCAGGCTTTCTTTCCTCCCAGTACCAAGCATACACAGCACTTCTGTCTTTAAAAAGCTCAGCAACACCTGTCCACTCCCAAAAACATTTGAGAGATGCTTGCTTAACATCAAGCTCGACTGAATTAACTAACAGAGGAAAGAATGTTCTTGTAGACAGGTGGTGAAAAAGGACAGGAGATATCATTTATTAGTTCAACTGGATGGGGAAAAAAAAAGAGGAATACTGGAAAGAAGAGGGTGGAAGTTTCAGGGAGCATCAGAATTCAGCTGCTGCATAAGGTGGGTGTTCCAGCAAAAATGTTCACAGAGACCATACACCAAAAGAATGAAAGGTAAAAATAACAAAACAATTGCCACGTTTCAGGTAAATTGTGAAAACTAGGTGAGAATCTTTCCCTAGGCACATACCAAAAGTAGCTGGGGCATTAATGAAATTGCATAAATTGTTGATAATCTGAGGAAGCTTGGGAAAGCATATATCACAGTTTCAGCTTTCTATCATTTATGTTGCAAGAGAAATCACAACAAAAACAATAAAAGCCCAAAAATCAGAGGTCACGTTTGTGCTACCTCAGTTATATAGAAAAACTTTCTCTAGACTGAATGTACAAGTCTTGAGAGTTTAATGATAGAGCAGTACATTCAGGGCTGTGGTCACAGCCAACTGTTTCTAAACTTATGTCTAGAATTAATCCACAACTACATTAATTCTATAGTGTTGAATAATACTTCATACCTAAAGGATAAAAATGCTTTCAGACTGCTAAGCCCATAGAAGCTTTAAGCAGTTATTGCAAAAATTATTTTTAAATGCACGTTTTTTTGGCATAAATGCACGTTTTTTGGATAAAATCTTTTACATCAGAAAACATATGTAAAATAATTTCTGAACTAGCAGAAAACCATTCGTTGCATGTACTTGCCTTTTTTCCCACCTCAGCATTTTAAAGCACTGCCCCTAATTGTCATGATGATGTTTGATCAGTAACCTTGAGAAATTCTAGAAAACACAGCCTATTAGGAGTAACTGAAGCAAGTGAGGATGGTAAATCCAGAGCAAAGACAAGTGAGGGAAGTGACCATATTTCAGATGTAGTAGCTTACAGCACAACTGAATAAACTTCACCACAACAGACATCTCCTAAATACTGGGATAAACTTTCTAAGGGAGACTGTGTACATGAACCAGCATAGACTGGCTAAAGAAATGATGGAAACTGTCATCACAGAAGGCTTTAAGTACAGGTTAAACAAACTGATGTCCAGCATGGTTTGGAGATCATCTATCCTGTCTTGGTTTAAGAGAATGGATTAAATGACTTTGTAAATCTCAGCCCTATTTACTATGAGCCACTGAGTACCACTATTGAATATTTTTCCTGACAGAATCCATGATCAGGGTACATGTTTACGGGAACTGAAAACCTCCAAGTACCTGCACAAAAAGAACACGCAAACTTAGAACTTTTTAGTTTTAAAAAGCCTGAACTAGGTAACGTTAAGATGAAAGCCTATACAAAAGCATCGTGTGATTTAATGGAAGTACAATGAGAGTTTGTTAGGCAGACCCGTGTTGTGTTTCCCCACATTAACTGAGCCATTCTCCTGGTTATACTGCACGTGCTACACAACGCTATATGTATTACATGGTTTTGAAGCGAGCCCCTCTAGCTCTGAGTAATTACAGAAAAACACATGCTGCTCTTAGATGAAGTTCCAAACAAACAAAGCTGTGTATGCAGGCCATCTGCTACAACTAGGCACGTATACAATCTTGCATATGTGGCCTACAGCAGCAGCCAGTTAATTTTGATTCATCCAAAGCGGAGCGGCTGGTTTTCAAACAGTCCATTTACAAGAACAGAGACCCATCCTTCCCTCTGCCTGCAGAAGATACTAATATAAGCTGCACGTGGTGTTTTTAAAGTACTCACCAGGCTCTGCAGTTTACAATAAAACTCTTACTACCAGGAGTAATTTTTAACAATTAAAACCAGAAAAATAAATTTCCCTGTATTCTTCAAGATTCCTTTACGAATTTGACAGCAGTTTCTGAAAGGGTTGTTCTATCTTTTGCGAGTCTTTTACACAAGAACTTCATTTTAAAATACAGAAATATATATGACCATAGAAGGAAAATAAAAGCAATTATCAAATTACATTATTTCTCCTTTAAAAAAAGTGATTAGACTGATTAAAAATAAAATTTCTCAAACTGTTCCAGAGATTGAAATGCTGATTGGATCATTGGATACAAATCTCTCAAACTAGGGTACAGAGGGTGATCTCATGCAATTTTTTTTCTCATCTCATGAAAGAGATTAATATCTGCAATACCTTTTCTACTGCAACGAGCTCTTGCTGTAATCCTTCACTTTTTTTGTTCGCTTCTTGTGACAGCATTTTGTACTTTTCAGTGTGAGAAAGTTGCACACTGATTGTTCGTTGCAGTCTGGAGTTTTCTTCTTCAGTAGCTTTCAGCTGAGATTTTAAATTCTGATTTTCATCATCCTGTTTGACAGCAAGTAGCAAAAAAACCCAACTAAATTGTTGCAAGGAAGCAGCAGGACAACGCGAGAATAATGTTTAGTAAATACAAGGCAGTACAAATACACACACTGTAGATAGGCCAATAAGAGGGTTTTTACAGTATGTTATTTTCAAATCCTTAGATCTTTCCTGATGGATTTCACCATAATTTTAAGGAAGGAAACAACTAAGAACTAAGAAAACAAAATACCAATTTACCAGGACAATACCTCAAAAAACAGTAACACTTTTCTCATTTAATTTTTTATTACTTTTACTTGGAGTTGTCTTGTAGCAGCATGTAAGACATTTAATTTCTCATAGTTCAAAGGTTCTGAAAACTAACTATCAAAATGTTATAGAATCATGTGAGTAGCAGTGGCACATAGATAATTTGTGACCTTTTTTTTGTGAGAACAGCTAAATGCACACATTAGGAAAAATTCTGGGCATAAGAAGAGAATATAATTACTGATCAATCAATCCATTCTGCTTTAGGAGATTTGGTTCTGACTTAGAAGTAAGCTAATGAGATACACGAAGTATTCAAATTTAAGATTCTCTTAACACCAAGTGAAACCTCTATTAGGTTCGTGACCTACTGGCAATTACATCCCACGTTAAGCATTATAATTTTGAGGCATTTTTCTTTCATAACCTTTTAAACATTGTAAGTGAATAGTAATGTAGGTTATGTCAGAGATACATTATACCTTTCATTTATTTAAGAGAAAGAAATCAAGGCAAGAAATCAATGGAGTTTCTATGAAAACAAGTCTTTCTCTCCTGTCCTCTCAGCCCCTAGGAATACATGCTTCTCACTGTGAAATATAATGTGCTTTACCCTAAGTTTCATGTGACAGTACGTACACCAGAAACTCCCACTTCTTTGTATTTAAAACAGATTTACTGCTTCTTTATAATAACTAGACTGTGAATTGGAACAAAACCCAGAATCTATCTTCAAGACTTTGCCGATGTAAATTCCTTGTGACCTTCTGAGTATAATGAAGTTATTTTCACATCAGAAAAACCAGGACCCAAAAATGATACATTTACATACAGAGTGCTATAGGAGCAGGAGAAGAATAGGTACAAGGTTGTCTTCTGTCATCTGCTATAGTAACTGAATTCTGTAGTATTTTTGGCATGGAATGATGAAGACCAATAGTTACTGACAAAATTATATTCGATTTGAAAATGAAAATGTCTTTAAAATCTAATATAATAACTTTCTTCTGATCACAGCATAAAAATATTGAAATGCAGAAGCACCTGAATTGATAAAAATGAAATTAAGTACTGATATAAAGTATCAAAATCTAATTCCTCCTAAAGATTTTCTCCAGGTACCTATCTCAAAAAAAAATCCCTGTTTAATGTTATCGTGCTCCTTAACTCTAAATTAAAAGCTTTAGAGAAAACATACAGGTGGTTTGCCATATGGTCTGGATGTCATCATCACATCTGGGCCACAGGGAATAGCATTCTGAAGTTCAGAGACAACAGCTAAGAATAACCTGTGTAAAATGGAACTGTAGTTCAAAAACCTTGCCTGGTTACAAATGCATGAAAAAGAGGTGATCCCTCTGGCAGACAGATACAATCTACTGAAGGTTTCACAGTTGAAGAGATGCTTGAGCATCACCTGAAAAAATATTGCTAAACAGTGCAGATAATAAAACTTCCTTGTAGTGCACTCAAACAGAAAAATACCAGTGTAGCTTCACAGTGCCTTAACTTCAGTTTGATCTGCCCAATTATGTAATTCCAAACACAGTCCTCACATCAAGTGTAATCTTTAGAACAGAGAAAGCCTAATTTCTGTTTTGATTACCATATTTCACTGAAAGCGGATCACACATCAGCTCTTTCCACACTTTGTTCCACCAAGGACACCCAAAGCACCTGATTATATTTCTCATGCTTTTTTATTTCTCATCCTGCCCTAAACATCCCCTGCTCCCATCACCCAGCTCTTGGCACCATTCATCTTCCCTCTGTATGCCAAAATCTGTAACTATCTGCTCCCATATCTTCCTCTTTTTCCTCAGGCTCTGGTAATGCTCTCCTTCCCAGCAGTGACAGCTAGGGCACTGTGCTGCACCACAGCCTCCCTACAGCTGGGGCACATCTTCATTTCCAGTGAGTCTTTCCTGCCTCAGATTCTTTTTCATTAAGTGTGTTTTGCAAGCTTTAAGCCCAAGATCAGATTTATACAGAAATTACAAACCTTGACTCTAAATTCTCAGGACTGTTTAAAAACCAGAACCGTAGCTCTTAATACTTGAAAAGGAATGTTGAGGGAATTCTGTTGTGATTATTTGTTCAAGGGAACTGCATCAGAACCTACTCCATTTCTACAGAGAAGACAACTCAGCTCTTACCTTTTTCCTGCATTCACACACCACACTATCCAGCTCTTCCTGCATAACACACAACTTTGCCTTAAGAAGTCTGATTTGAGCTTCTGTGAACATAAAAAGTTACATTTAATATCCACAAGTATTCATTATTCAATGCAGAAAAGAAATAAGACTGATGTAAGAGCTGACTTTCATCTTCCTGTTTTTAAAACCACACTACATTGTTTATAATTATTACAGAGAAACAGGCAAAGAAAAAACTCAGATTTCTAAATAAAAGTTCCAAGTTCACTGTTCTCAGGCAAGACTTTGGAGAGACTTAATTTGACACCTTTAAAATGTAAAAGACTCATAACTCTCCAGATTGAAACTTATGGGAAACTTCCATCATACTATGCTATATGTTCCAGCATTCCTTGAGATTGAAGTCAGGAAAACTATATTGTAGGGTATGTCTATACTGCAATCAGTCTGTAGCTGCAATTTGTGTGGTTACACCCAAAGCAGTTTTAAATTGCTAACAGGGAATTTAATGCAGACTGCAAAACCTTCCCAATAGGTAAACACCCCTCCCACACAGTACTCTATGCTTCTTTAAAGCACACTGTTAACATTACTCAAGCAAGAGTTTAAAGTTAAGTCATTTTATCAGATAGGGTTTTCCAAATGAAGTACTTTCTTGCTCTTGGACAGCTAAGAAACCTACTACTGTTGTGACAAAACCACCTGGGTGTGAACGGTATGTTCTTCTACTCCCTATTCCCCACCCTTTCCCCAAATCACTCACAAGGAACTCCCTTGGAACTTCCACAGACACACAGAGCACGGAAACAGTATGAGGATTAAGTCGAGCAACACAGGAATAATTACTATTCACAGCAGGTCCAAGAGAAAAAGAATAAAGTGGAGGAAGAGTATCTGGAGCTGAACATGAAGAGCTGGATGGGTACACGTGTTCATTTGCTGTAATAGGAATTCTTTTCATTTCACCCACCTTCCCTTATTAACTGTCAATTGCAGCTTAAGTTGGAACTCTGCAGAGGCCAATAGTGAGTAGGATTTCAGAAAATACTATGAAAAAATAAGATACAAACTGACTTTTTTCCTCCTGTTACATCCTTGTTAGCCTCTGGAAACTAGCAGCTATCCTGAGATGGAAACCATACTGGAGCCATGACGTTTAATAGTCTTTCCTGTACTTCTATACTATCAAGTTGTTTGATTTTCTTCATAAAACATATTATACTTTGGTATTTGCAATATCCTGTGGCGATGAGTTGGCTAATTTAATTATGCATTATGTGAAAGAAAAACACTTCCTGTAGCTTGCTTTATTAAATAGAGTTTAATGTGGCATTTACTGGTGTTTGCATTACAAAAAGACAGCTTTCCCTTTACCATTAATGTTTTCTTTACAGAATCTTTGATATTGCCCTGAATTCTTTTGCTTTCAAATTGAAGATTCAAGTTGCTCCACACTTCTAATGCTACCATATACTGTTTCCTGAATCTTTCCTAGTTCTCTATCCTGGTTTTGAGACAGGGTGTTCAGAACTGTGCATCCTAACAAAGATGTGGTAACATCAATTATATAACAGCATAATGATAACAGCACAATATTTTGTTTTCTGTTTTCTTTTGAAGAATTTCTAACAATTAACTTGCCTTTTCCACTGTGAACATGCATGAATTTATGCTTTTGGAGATGTCTTAATGAGTAATAACTAAACACAGTCCAGCACAGAACTAGGTGTAATTGGAGTTGTTTTTTCCTATCAGTATTATTTTGCACTCTTTAATGGTGATTATAAACCTCTATTCTATCAGCTCACTCAGTACTATGAGATTCTTCTATGACACTTCAATGTCAGTTTTAACTGTCCTAGAATGTCTCATATACTAATTTCTTTACCAGCTCTTGTTCCTTTTTTTCATATTATTTATCTGTATATTGAACAATGTAAGCTCCATGACAGATCACTCTACCACTACCTGCAAAAAACCACTTGTTTCTTTTTACCATTTTGTTTTCTCTTTTATTCAGTTATTAGCCCACAGCCAACTTCTCTGTTGTCTTAGACAGCTCTGTGACATTAAGAGCACTTAGTAGTGAACCCTGTTGAAAATCCAAGAGCACAATCACAACCAGATGGGCCTTTGGAGGTGGCTACAATCCATAATTAGTTTGTGTTTTCACTAGAGGTAAAGATAATTAAACAATTAGCTTCCTAATTGGTCCATTTTAATCACCTGAGGAGACTGATAATGGGGAGGAGTATCAATAGGCCTTCTTAGGTTATAAAGTAACCAACACTTTAGGGAATAGTAAGTAAGAAAAGGACATCTGATACCCTACAAGAAGGATTAGTTGTCTTGAATTCATGAGATAATCTGAAGATTAATGTGACAATGTGAAGTGTGATAACTCATTCAGGTATTTTATTCATATGTGGGGGGTATATTAGATAAAAATAGAGCTTCATGTTTATCCTTGCATATGTCTGGGTGCTTCTATTATTGCTTGTTACTGCAGAGTTGAGTTATAACCCACAAAAACAACCCCTGAGAAAAAATAATATGTAAGCTACTGCGTTGGCAGAGAAATGGCTGCATTTTGATAAGTTGTGATGATGAAATAAAGATATGCAAACTAAGTCCAGAAAGAGCACTGCAAGAAGTTCAGGGAAAGGACAATGCTGTGGAACTTTATCAGCACATTGGCCTAAAAAGTCCAGCATAGGCACATCAGCCGAAGGAATCCCTTAGTAGAAGATTCCCACAAAGGGATGAGTCTACTTTGTAACAGGACCTGTTTAGTGTTTACCTCCCCTTCCTGTGACAGTGGTAACTGCTGTGTGAATTTGACACCGCCAGCGTCCTCTGCAATAACTTATTTAGCATATTGAGGAGGCATTCAGAGAGTTCCAAATAATCAAGATCAAATTTCAAAAGCCAAATCAAGCTGGAGTGTTTTCATTTCATCATTACAGTCACAGAAACAATTCCCAATACTCAAATACATGCACTTGGTCAATGAGACCTGGTTACTAGACATCACTAATAACTTTTCTTGAGTTAACTTGAATTTATTTATGTAAATTTCCAATGCAGTCCAAAGCAGTTTCTTTTGTTTTGGAAACAAGAACTATAATAAAAAAGAGATATCCAAGGATCTGTTTTGGGAGACACGAGATGTGCACAGAATTACATGAGGTTAGAAATCAGGCTATTTCTGTTTTGGCTTTTTCCTCTAAAGGCAAAATGTGTGCAAAGGAATGAAAACCCCCTTTTTGGAAATATAAGCTTATCATTATGTATTTCTATTTCCCAAGTAAAATGAATCGAATGTCATGTACCTATTCAACATATGTAACCATCCAAACATCTTCCTACAAAGGTAGAAATCAAGATAAAAATTGACTTTTTTCCCCAGTTATTCACGTGACCTGATCTTCCTCTAGGACTTCTAGAAGAATTTCCATTAACTTAAGGGCTTTAGAACTTTCCCTGTAATTTGTACAGAAACTCTTTATTTTTTCCTCCAGGAGAACCCATTTCTAACAGTAAGGAAGTAAGAATAAAAGTACTTAACCACGAGAGGAAACCTACCGGCTCCAATTTCCTTTCCAGTGCTTGGAATAATATCATCATCATCTAGACAATCTGGTGAGCCTCCTTTCTTTAGTTTTTCTTCAATTTGGCTTATTGTTTTTGCTAAAGGAAAATCTATGCGATCCTCCACTACTGCAACATCATCAGTACTTTCTACTTCCAGGTTTCTTATTTTTGAACTATGAAAAAGCAAACTTTAGATTTTAACTTTATAATACCAAAAAAAGTGTGCATATGTATATATATGTAAAGATTGTACAGAGTCATTTACTTAATGCAACTTCATTGCTTGCATTCATATGAAAGATGCATTGGTGGCTATTTGTTGGTTTCTTTATGTAAGATACCTTTACTGTACTCCACATAAACAATTACAGGATTTTATGTATGATAATGTTGGAGGCAGAGAAACAGTACCATATTCTACTGAGAAGATTTTGGCACGGTCTTCTCATCCAACAACTTAACTAAATCAGAGGAAAAGAAAGAAACAGAGGAATGTTCTTTTGGCTTTAGTTACTATCCGCTGCCTAAATTCTGCTATTTTTCCCCCCCACGTGAACTTCTACATCTCTGTCCTCTCCAGCTATACTCCTACCTTACCACAACTACTGTATCATTATGCCTGGTCTAGGAGACTTCACTGATCCTAGAAGCTGCATACTGAACACAAGGCATGTGACAGATATGCTCCGTAGGGTAGCTCCTCGGTTTTCTTTTATAAGAAGATTAGTTCCCACAGGATTTGAAGCTCCTAAATTCTTATTCCAATACATCCTCATCCCAGTGCATCCTCCAAACTCCTCCTAGCTTCTAACTTTCTCTCACAACATCAGGTGGACCCTGCAGGTCCTGTATCTGCTATCTATAGAGGTGAAGCTTTTCAGTTTGAAAGCCCTGAAAACTGTAGTACTGTTACTGACTCTTTCTTGCCCTGTGAGCCCAAGGTTTGCTGAAATGGAGAAGACCCTCAAGGGCCTCATGTTTCTCATCAGAAGTCTGATCACAAATCAGCCTGTGCCACCTAAGTGTGGTTTCTCAGGTTGCCTCAGATGATGTATCTCCTACGTGTCTGCTCATTGGGCATTCTTTCACAGAAGGAGTTAACAGAGTGTAGCTGTCAGCCTTGAGAAGTGCTTGAGCAGAAAGCCACGGTCTCATTGTTGTAATATTAATCCCATATGTTCACTAATAATTTCTGGTTTGCAAGTAAACAGAGCTAGCAGAGTATTGGTGGAGCTGACTTAGGAGGACCATAAGTTTGATACACTTATTTATACAAAAATACATATAAATGTAGAAGTGTACATGACTAAAAATAATCCGATAGCAACTAAAATAGTTTATTACAGATTAAAAAAAGATGTGTATACTATACCTTGAAGTTGTTCTTTTCCCCTTACTTCCAGAGTACGGTCTGTTCTGAGCCATGGGCATGGATGCACATTTCTTCTTGTTTGCTAGCTACAACATTTTGCAGAAAGTAGTGATTTATTTATTTTTTTAATTAGGAATTACTTTTTTCCCTAGTGTTTTTTGTTGGGTTTTTTTCTTCTCTTCTTTTTCATATATTCAGACTCAAGGATACTTTTCAAAGTATCTCTTCAAACTTTCTAAAGCACAATTTCTCATCTTTATTTGCACTTGTCTTTAGCTTGCAACTTTTATGTCCAAACTATAATGCATACAATTGTCACTTGCTTGTGGGAGTTTTTGCACACATATTCATAAGAAGTTCCTGCATAAGTAAGGCTTCCAACTAGTATCAAGCTATTAACTATTGGACTGTGAACAGAATGCATTTCTTTGGAAAATGCTTATCCTATCTTCAAAACCACGCTATTTATATACATTACCTTAATCTTATAAATTCCCTGTAGAAGGAAGCCCTAACAATATTTTTGTTACTTTCACCCAAATATTCTTCAAAAATTAGGGTTTTTTCCTACTCTATTCTCATAAATAACTGAAGACAGTACTTTGGAAGCTAACTCACCTCCTAAGAGATTCAATGTAATTGTAATTAGAGACTATTGAGTTTGTTCCTAATATCAATCTCCTTTTTCCATTATATTTCCCTTCCTGCGTTCAGTTATTTTGACTACTTGTTTATTATTACATCTAGAAGACAGCAGTACTACCTTTAGTATTATACTGGTGGGGAGGGAAGGGGAGAAAGGAAGAAAATTAAGTCTCCAGCATAGCACAGCCTCAAGACCAGAAGTAGTATGTGGAAATTATACTAGAAGATAAATTAATCAGGATAGTTTTTACTTTCATACCTTGGCATGTGAGTGTGTAAGAGACAAAACTTCAGGATAGAGTGGATCTCTGCAGAGAAAAAAAATAAATAAAAAATTCACCCTGCCTGTCAGAGTAACATTTGATATGTTTCCAGTAAATAATATAGCTAACGTGGGAACATATACTAAGTACAATCATAAATTCAGTCTTGTTCTCTGTCTTCCCATTCTGTGTTATTTGCTGCCTAAATTGCCTGGTGAGTGTCAGGTATCTCGATGTAACAGTTTACTTACACATCAGAATCTGAATCCTGCCTCTTGCAATTCAGGTGATTGCTGCAACTACTGGCTTATTAGACCAGTGATTTCCTGTACCAGGGACTACTTAGCCAGTATGCAGGGTGTTACCAGCTTCAACAAGAGAGACTAACAATCCATTACCAAAGATCACCAATAGCTCAGTGCTTAACATGCCCACCTGACATAGAAACTCCCAAGTTAGTGCAAAGAAAATAAGATATAAACCATTCTCTCCACCCTAAGAGGGAGTGCAACTGTCTGCTCAGATTGACTGTTGCCAACTCAACTGATAAGGAACTATCAAGTGAATATGAGGTGGGAGCAATTTATAAATTAAGGCTTGCAGAATTTTCACTAAAATATATATTACAAATATTGTATCGATTTTACAGGTTCAAAAAAACCCAAAGAGTAATAAAAAAATCAGCTTTCTTATCTGCTTATTTGGTTGAAAAACATTCTTCGTAGTATCTGAACTTCAGGTTAAAGGATTATTTTTAAAATCTGCTGGAAACAAGTAGAAAGCTTTAGAATGTTTGGCTTGTTTCCTGTCATATATGTACCTTTTTTGCTTTCAGATTGAGCTATCTGAATTTGTGTTATTGCACTGAAAGGCTCCTTTTTTACTCCTCTTTACAATTTTTTACTTCTGTTAAAATGCTGACTTAGAAAAGGTTTGGAATAAAATTTAAATTTCAGGCACATCAAGTCACCTCAATTTTTTTTCCCCAGATCATTTGAGCAAATGTTTAGATCTTGCCTTAAAAAATTTCACACACATCCATTCATCAACAAGAATTATCTGCACAAAGCTCCATATTTCATTAATCCAAAAAAAACCAAACCCCACAACCTGGAGAAATCATCTGTGTATGGTTGGCAACAGTCTTCAAGTATCGGATGATTAATTTTTATCTATTTACCCTATTTTCCTCATGCTGCATCCCTATTGGCTGGCATTAGGAGCACGCAGAAGGTGCGGATTTGCTGCCACAGAACTGGCAGTTATATGTTACTCTGAAAAATATGCAAATAAGCTCCCTATACTCAAGAAAAAATAGTGGTTTTTCCATCAGTAAACTAATTTATTCCTACTGTATCTGTTCTCTCAGAGCCTTTTTTTTAGGAAAAAAAAAAGAAAAAAAAGAAAAAAGGCAACAAAACCCCTCATTGTTCACTAAATTCTTCAAATTTATTTAACCTTAATGGTTTTTCTCCTCTTCCCCATACATGATAATCCATATTTAAAACCTCATATGACAGTTCTGTAGCTGTTTGGTAAGTTAAATTAACGTGTAAATCCTGAAAAGGTAAATAAGTAAGTAGCTAGAGTACTGTGGCACCACTGAAAGAGAAGCTAACGTTTAACAATTCCATCTCTGCATGTCAACACAAGATGCATGTGCATGAGCAAGCCCTTTGTGCTGGCTAATCCTACCCAAAGCCTATAGCTGCTTGCCCATGCGCGGACAGGTCCCATCACCAGCAGCCCAGCAATGCCCTCAAGAGTGAAAGTGTAAACCAAAGCAAAGCTGATTTCAATGCGGTGTCGCTGGAGCCGCTTTGTCTCTATGTGAGTCAAGTCGCTCTGTAAAAATGATGCTACAAAAACTCCAGAACAACTTATTTTAAAATATACACTGACTTGGAGAGTGACTGAAGTATTTGTCAGCCTTTTTTTTTTTTTTTTAACTTTGTTTACTCATTTTTTTTTCCTCTTAACCTATTTTACCCCCACCTCCCCCCTTTGCTTCAATTTCTCCCCTTCTTTCCAGTTGCTTTAGTGTTTACTCTCCTTAAAAGAATCAATGAAAACTTCAAAAATACCTGAAGTGCTTCCTTTAGATTTATGGCCTCTCTGCATGTACAATTTTGAAAGAAAAAAAAATAATCTTTTAATTAAATATTAAATACTTGGAACTAATCTAATTGAATGGCCTCAATGTTCACTCATGGATAATCGGTGTGCCTAGCTCCTACCAAACGTTTCTAATTTTTTTCACTACAGCATAGGATTTCAGTTTCTGCTCTTACATAAATGTTTACTAGAACACAGACTGTGATTGTTTTAAGGTGTTTTAAGTTATGTAGGTAATTGGCAGGTTAGCTGCTACTCTAACATGCTTATTGCCAATATATTTTTTAATTCTTCCAGCACTCCCATTTATTTCAAGTGTATACCATTAAAGCTGTTCAATCCTTTTGTGGAGCTGAATCATCTGCTCACATTACTTCATAAAACAGCACTATAACTCAACTCCAGTTTGAAATTCTTAGAAATCTTCTGTTAACTCCTCAAAATCCATCTAACAGAACATAAAGCTAAAGCAAGATCCAGATTTTGTTTGCAAAGCATGATTATACTGATAACACATGGAGTTTCTTTTTGTTCCCCCACCTACAGCTGACAGATACGGCTTTAAATTGCTCAGGAATAATTTTAACTATAGTAGCAAACTTCTGCTGGTATAGCCAGGCTTCTATCACAGACTTGCTCTCACACCTTTTTGTCCACTGAAAAGCCCTTTCATAAAAAGCCCATTCATAAAAAAACTCTTTCTGTTTTCACTTTTACTCTGCATGAAAGTAATTATTTGATTATCTCTAGCAGATATGTATAGCTATTTATCTCATATATACTGTCTCAAAACAGCTTCCCAGCTGCAGCTTAGCACTACATCCTGTAGTCTGGCCCTGAATCTTTGCTACCCAGATTAGTGGATTTATAAATTTAGGAACCTATCGGATTAGATCCTTGATAAACTGCGTATTAGTCTGTCTTAAATTCACCCATCTCCTGTACTATCAATATAGAAACCCTGGAACAGCTAAGTATATAATAATGCCCCTGAACAACTAATGAAGTATGGCTATGTATCCTCTCCAGAGATAGCAGTTTGAATGTACAGGACAAAACCCACAGCTGTACGTATGCTCATACAGGCCAAAGGTATGTCGACCTCACAAGTGTAATGATATCTGTGTTCCAGAGGGTGGCAGCTAAATGTTTGTCTGTCTTAGGTTTTCATGTTTGGTTTTAGGGTTTTTTATCAAGCACTTCCTGTCCCAGCAACATAGAGGCCACATTAAATGTGAACAAGTATCTATTTCTTAGCTTTGTCAGTTGAACTGGTTAAAAACCATCTACAGCTGACTGTCTACTGGTTTGTACTGCAAAGAAAGCTGTTATCTTGCCTTGCTTTTTTACAGATGTCAGCACTACTTTAGCATCCTAGATAGAGGACTTCAGCAAAATTAAGACTTCCTTGAAATAACAAGGAACAACGCTTACTTAGTATCAATTGTTTCAAATAATGGGGAAAAAAAATTAGACTCCACCAGTCCAGCATGGTTCAAAGCTAGATAAGACAGGAGCATGACTAGGGTAGAAGTTAGGGTGTGCAAGATCAGTGTGAACAGATACCCCACGAATTATATGCAGCAGTTGTAAAGCACATACCTCTGTCTGTGGTCTTCATGTGACTTAGTCTGTACTGAAACAGGTCTAGATAGTATCTCCTGTTGGCCTTTCTTTATTAAAAAAAAAAAAAAAGTAGTCAATTTGGGGGGCATTTAATCTGTTAAAGATCAGTTGTACATTTGTAAATCACAGACCACAACTACTACCTACTATAGAAACTACAGTCTACTGTGGAAAAGAACTTCTTAAACACAGGAAAAGATGGCTAAAAATTAAAATGCTATCGTTATCCCCCAACGTTTATTTCTGCTTCACAACATATAATTGTCTTTTGCCCAGTATAACATCATCTGAGATGCTGTTACCCTCCCTCCTTTGCCTCTGAAACACAGGAGTTGCAAATGCACAGCAGGTAGAACAACTTTGCAATTTTTTTATATTGTGCAGTAAGCCTTAAAAATAAATCTTTATTCATCCAATATCACCATAATTGGACTCTGATATGTTGTATGCACTTTAGGGAACAACAGTCTAAATGTTCAGATAGCTTCTTTGTTGATAAATTACAATTAGAAAGCATAATCCAGGACAAAATGCAGTTGTCTTCTTTGGGAATCTGGGGGTTTTGTTTTCTTTTTCAAACTTAGACTGGTTTTCTTTTGTTTTTAAATGTATATCTTTGCAATCTGGCAGTGCCATGTGGTATATTAAGAGTCCTAAAAATATCTGATCTTCTGCTGTATTTAGTGAAAAAAAAAAAAAAAGTGGTTCTGTTGTTGCTGTTTTTTAAAGAAAAGGGACTAGATGCTATTTTGGCCGCTTAATCTGGTTCTGTTCTAATGCCAAGCAGTTATCCTCAGCTTGTCACAGCTCAAGAGAAGAATATGTTTTCACAAGACATAAAAATGAAGTTTCAAAAGTAGGAAAAGTACATACAAGTATACCTTTCCAGAAGACTTAATAATTTCCTTTTTAAGTCTTATTTGAGTGACTACATTTACAATGAATATATCTAATATGCAGAACACCTTCTCCAAAACGTTGTGGGTATAAACCATACCTCCCCTGTTACAGGTTTTTTTTTTCATTTGCTCAATTTTCATATAGAAACTTGACTCTCTGGTACACAGCCTCACCAATGTTGAAAGACAATGCTGACAGTAAACTGGAAACTTTTCTATTTTAAGAAAATTTTATTCTTACTAGCTAAATATTTTCTATTCATGTTGCTTATTCTTTGTATTTCTTTCAACTTGAACAATGTAGATCCTATTTCAATAGGATTTTATTGCAACAGTATATACTTTTCAAATACAAACTTTTTATTTAGTATTTAAGACATAAAGACACCTACAGATAATTTTGTCAAACAACTAAACAAGTTTTGTATGTGGTTTTATGTATATATTTGCACAAATGCTCTACACATCTGTATGAGCAACTACCTATCTGATGAAATTCTACTAAAAACACAATCAAAAATAGTTTTTATACAACCTTAGAATTAAAAAAAAAAAAAAAAGGATAATTACAAGCTGGAAACCAAAATACTTGTAGTTGTCCTGGTCTAAATAATTCCTTTTGAAACCTGACCTTGTGTGCATGTGAATCAAGGCTACATTATGTAACAGTCTGCATAACCTACTCACCATTACTTCCTCAGCCTGACGCACCAGTTTTTCTGTTTTTGCTTCTAATTCTGCATTAAGTCGCCTGAGAGAGTAAGAATGTTTGTCACTGAGTTTTTGAAAGACTTACAAGAAATAAGTGTAAGCATGATAGTATCTCTGCCTGAACCATGTGAAATTTTAATAACTCCTACAAAGGAACACCAAAATGCACTTCAGGATATTAACAAAATTACATTTCAGTAATTTCCTGAGTTTCTGTCAGATCAACAGGAATACCTTTACCTATTAAACAGTAAGGTTTAGGCTATAATTTTGAGAGGTAAAGGGTGTCTTGTTTTTGGCCATGTCATTGCTTAGTACACATTTCACATCTGTATTTCCTCAGTGCTTTCTGGTTTTAACACAGTCCGTATCTTAGGTATACTGAGCAGCACAGGTTGGGGAAGGAGTCATGTATGATTATATTACTTGATCACATAATTGAGATATGTCACTACACAGAAGTACAGGTTAAAATAAGCTTGTGTTCTTACATGCTCCACTTTATAGCTTTTCGTGCAGTGTGGCTACGGGAGTTTCTGAGACCTGGCTCCTTGTACATCCTCGCAGTTCACAGGGGCTGAGGGCGGACAAGCAACAGCTAGCGCTTCCAAAGGTGCTTTCACTGCGTTTGTCACAAGCTTTAGAGCTTTGAAGCTTTTCTTAACGGGCTTAAGCGGTTATAGTCATAATTCTAAGCGTCGGTGTTTGAAACGCAGGAAAATCTAATGGCCAGTGCTATGGGGAGCGAGATGAGGCCTAGAGCAGCGCGCAGCCCTCCCCGCAGCCCTGTGGGAAACGGCGGGGGCGAGTTACGCGCTGCTGCTGCTGGTGCTCCCGTCTGTAGGCTCTAGGGGAACCAGCTGAGGGGCTCGGGTACAGCAAAACTCGGGTAACTGCCAACTCCGTGAGGACAGCCAGCAGCGAGCGGGAGGAGGCCGAGGTGACAGGGCCCGGCCGCCGCCCCCGCCCGCGCCTTACTTGTACTCCTCCTCCTTGGCCAGCAGGTCGCCGCTCACCACGCCGGTCCCCGCGGCGGCGGGCGGCAGGGGGCCGCCGGGCGGTCTCCGCACCTGCAGCGAGGACGAGTTAACGTGAGGGGTGGGCACGGCCCGGCACGGCCACTCTGCCCCGCGACTCTTCCCGCCTTCCGCGCTCGTTCCCCCGCCCCCGAGCCGCCGCCTTACCCCGGGGAGTCCCCCGCCCCGCCGGACCCCGCCGCCGCCCGCCGCCATTTTGTTCGCGGAGGCCACCGCGTGGCGTCTCCTTCGCCCGGGCAACCGGCCGCCGCCGCGGGGGGGGGCGGCTGTGCCTCCCTCCCCTCCTCCGCCGTGGCGCCGAGGGACGGCCGCCCTCGCCGCTCGCTTTCCGCCCCGCCGCGGCCCCTGCCTGCTCCTGCCGCTGCCGGGTGCGGGGGCAGGGACGGGACGGCCGCGTTGGAGCCTCCACGGGGCGGCCTCCCTCGCTGGGAGGCGGTTGGAAGCTGAGACGCTTCCTTTCCTTTTCCCTCGCACGGTTTCGTGCCGGGCTGACACCGTGTCACGGCCCCTGCGACGGTGACGGCAGTCCGAGGAAAGCGGGAATCAGGGGACAGGACCCTTGAACAGAGGCCAGGGACCAGCTGGCTCCTGGCGTGGCGCTGGGCCACCGTAGGTTCAGGTGAGGGGAGAGTGCTAAGGTCTGAGGTGACATTACATTCATTATTGTAGTAGATATTTATTACAGCCCTTCTTTCTAAGCCTCGAGGCCTCGCTACGCGTTGTCCTGCCACCATCCCTTCATTTCAGTGTATTAAGCTAATGCGTTTCCAGCATTATGGCCACTGTTCCACCCTAATGACTGCTCTTTTGTGCTGTCACGTCTCTGCATTTTCTGTCCCCAGTTTTCTGCGATTGTTGTCTGGCCTTCACCTTGTCCTCTGCCACGTGTTTGAATGTCTCCATTATTTTTGTCCCTCACCCCTGCACCGTTTGATTTTGCTGCGTTTCCCCTTCCCAGTCACCCCTGAGCCTGTTCCCCTTCTCATCCATCACCCTCCCACTCACCTGCTCATTCACTCCGGTTTCTTTTCCCAAGTTTCTAATGGATGCTGCCCCTCCATGCAGCAATGGCCCCATCATCCTACACCCATGCAGGTAGCTGGGTGCCTATATAGCAAGAATAATACAGTTCTATACCCTGAGCTACATGGACTGTGTATGTTTTTCAGTAAGAGATTCACACAGGGGAAATCAGAAGGGCTTAGCTTACTGGAAGTACAAGGTCTCTGTGTAGTTGAAGGATTTCTGCAGAAGTATTAGTTGCAAAAGAGAAGAAATGCTTGGAGGAGATTAACTTTGAACACCAAGACATGCAGTGTAATGGGATAAATGGAGGTGAAATGAAAGACAGGACAAATGTGATTAGCAGAAGGCAAAAAATAGAAATATCAATATAGAAAATTAACGTGCTTAACAGTAATGTTGATATTAAGGTATTGACACCAAGGGGGAAGAGATCTAGCCTATGAAAAAAGTTATGGAGATGCTGATA
Organism: Actenoides lindsayi; assembly: GCA_025331215.1. Lineage (NCBI taxonomy): Eukaryota > Metazoa > Chordata > Aves > Coraciiformes > Alcedinidae > Actenoides > Actenoides lindsayi. Next base: position 643 of record WTSP01024216.1, on the reverse strand, counting down.
AAATTGTCATTTATTAAGTCAGTCCATTACAATATGTATATATTACTAATAAGAATAGCAAGAGGTTAATGGTCCCCCTCCAAAAAACAATATGCAGAATTTAACTCCATCAGTTATGCTTTTCCATAAGAGATTAAAGCATCATACCCAAAGTGAGGTTTTAGAAACCTCTCTGGTGAGGTTTGGTGAGGTTTGGGGGGATTTTAAGAGAAAGAGAGGAGCCAGAGAAGGGACACGATGTTAGCAGGATGAAAGCCACAAGAACAAACATGCTATTTCCAAACAGCAACATTTTTTTTTATTACTTTTCAACAGAAAAGTACTATTTCTTTTCACAGAACTAAAATATCATCTTAGTAATATTCTTACTGTTTTTAAAGTTCTCATCCAATATAGCCATAAGATCATAACACTTTAAAAATGCCAAAAGTATTAACTAGAGGATCTCTGCTAGTTAGATACTGAGGCAACAAAATCAATGGTTGAGATTAGAGAGATTAGAGCCATGGGTTTTCCAGCCAGCTTTTAGATAAATCTTAATAAACAAAAGAGGGGTAATTTATTATATCATAATATATCATAAATGGTGAAATATGTTAACAAACACAGCAACAAGGTTCTTTTTCTTGAGACCCCTGGGAAT
>WTSP01024215.1:119302-170780 GCA_025331215.1 Actenoides lindsayi | reverse complement strand
CCGGGCCCCCGGGCAGGGCGGGGAGGGGCGGGCCCGGCCCCCGCGGCCACAAAACTGGCCGCTGCCGCCAGGGGAGGCTCGAGCAGAGGGGGCAGGTGGGGCCGGACGGGACTGGGTCGCGTCGCGTCGCCGCCGCTCTGTGCTGCGGGGGAGAGGCGAGCGGGGCTGTCGTAACCGAGAAGCCGCTGTTACCTCCAGGGCGCTGTAGCGAGGGTGCCGCCCGCCGGCGCTCCCAGCCGCGTCCTGCCGGCTGCTGGAAAACGCCGCCTGCGCCTCAGAGAGTCTCTGCAGCGGCTACGAACCACGTTAAAGGCCGGTGAAGCTTTTAAAGCACCTTGTAGCTGCTGCGTTTCATGCAGGCGTTTTTAAGTTATTTTAGAGAAAACTCTTGAGCTTTCTTGCCTTGATGTGTAGAGGTAAGCTATGGCGTGTTCTATCGGGAAGCCACGCTAACCACGTTCCCCTTGTATCTTGTCTTCTTCTTAATGTTGTGTGAACACGACTTTCTTGTTTTCTTTCTTCACTAAGGTGCACAGAAAATAGCTGTATGGTAATTATTATAGTACATGTGCTGATCCTGTAGGTGGATTTGCTTGGTAGAGTAACAAGCGATGTAGTTTTTTAGGTCAGCCTGTAACTTTGGCTTCTTCATGTGGACAAAAGTTTGCAGGGTTGGGGCCTTAAAGATTATATGTAGAGCAGCTGCCCAAAAAAGTGAAATAATCCAAGTAAACAACCTTGCTTCTTGTTCATTCTTGGTGGAAAGTATGGAGGAAAAGAAGACCTTACCATATTCCTTTGTAAGGTTGCTTATTTCCTTTCTAAAAGAAGGTGTCTCTTTGTAAATGCGTAATAGGTTTTAAAATCATGCTGCAAAGTTGTATCAAGGTATCAAAAGTTGTGGTTTGTTGTTTTCTTTCCCCTTAACTCTGCCAAAAGATAATTAAAATAGTTATTTAATATGAAACTCTCTGAGGTCTGTGGAAGTACGTGCCTGACAAAGCCAAGGAAGCTGCAGGGTCAGTGCTTCATTGCCACTTCAGGCAGTTCAGCTCAAGTGTGGGCTGTTACAGGCTTAGCATGGGAAGAGGTATAAAATGTGTGCCTGATGTAAAGAACACTTATAAATGTTTCCTCTTTTGTGTTTGTACTGTTTCTTCTTTCAGACAAACTTCCTCTGATGCAGGGTGTGATAGAGGTTATTACTGATAGATACAAGTCAAATGTAAGAGGTTGCAGTGTAATAGAAGTTGTCATACTATAAGTAGAAAGTCAAGGGCAGCTTTACTCAGACTTGGTCACTGTAACAGAAGAGCTGGCTATAAAGTAAGTACCTACACTTGAACTGTTACAAGAAGTGATTTTGGAAGACATCGGCCTTGAAGTTCCCTTTGAATGTTTCCTGAGTAGAAAAACCAAGAGGCTGAGATGTGTAGGTTTTATCATCTTGCGGGCATGGGGATGTGTTTGTACTTCAAAAGTGATGAGTTGTTGTGAATGTGAACACTACTTGTTTACTGCCATTGCTCAATCCAATTATTGTGACCACATTTAAATGGGCAGGAGAAGTTAATTCAAGCTCTTTCTGAACTCAGAGGGAAGGTGACCCTTGGATGGTAAGGCAGTCTGCTTTTTAAGAGTGTGTTTCTAAAGAGACATGGCACAAACACCTTCTGTTAATAGAGCTTATTCTTATTTAGATGACTTTCCCTTTTCTGCTTGCTCCCTTGTCTGATGGAGCTCAGAAGAAAGGTTCTGGCTATGATATTGCCAATTCAAAGGTATAAAAAACTATGTTTGCCTTGCCCCTTCTCTCATCTCTTCCTCACTGAAACTGGTTTCAGATTTAGTACTCTGCAACTAGTGAGGTTCTGTTAAACAGCTGAAAGAAGATAATTTCTGTGAAGAGATTCTGAGTTTGTGTGTGAACATTGCGCTCTTGAGAAGTTAGGCTACCAGCAGTTTCTTAGCTGTTGATACCTGCAATGGCTGTAGGAGTTTTTCAACACAGGAGGGAGTGACTTGCTGCCCTCCATTTATCCATATCTAGTTAGTGTAAGATTGTGAGATGTAATCAGGAGAAATTCCCATGTATGCTAAATATAATAAAAAGGTTCCTACTAAATTTTGATATTTTTGCTTCAGGCTTTTAGTGATTTGCTTCCTGAAATTATAATACTTGTTTTTCCTGTCCATTTTTTTACTTTTTTCCTCCAGAGAAGGTGAGCCCTGAAGAAATGGGATGTTAAGTTCTAAATGTTCAGACAAGTGTAGTTGTATTTCATGAGAACTTCCCAGAAGCTGATAGCTATTATTATGAACAAACAGACTGTGAAGAGAAATACCCCTTGACAGGCAGAATCTCTTGAGGTCAAGCTACAGATAATTACTTTGGCCTTTACCCATTCAAAACTGAATTATCACAGAAGTGTTTTTGTCTTGTCATGGTCAATCATAAGTATGAAGAATGGTAGCTACTTCATCTTCATTCATACTCACCAAAACAGCTGTTTCTAGTTCACTTTTTCAGGAATATCTTTTGTAGGTTGTTAGTGAGCATTTTTTTTGACTGCCTCGTATTTAAAATAAATGTTCTGCATCCTCCTATAGTTAAAATAACTGGCCCCTCATGGGCTACCTTTTGGCACCCCTCTTCTGATTTTTCTACATGACTTTTCTCCAAATTTCTGGTGGTTTGTATGTAATTTAAGTTTCCAATAAAGGGTGCTCTAACAAAAAGCTCTGTATCTGTCTTGAGTTCTGGCCTGCCCAGCAAACAAATAACTTGGTAGTACTGGATTGAAAAATGCTTGACTGATATTTCAGGTTACTGTAGCAGTTAGCTGTTAGTATTGAGTGAGCTTTGTATGAAATTGGAATTTAGTTACAATCAAGTTCCATTTGAAAAATACTGACACTACTCAGCTTCCATAGAAAAGCTTTTCTGAAGCATTTTGCCCAGGTTAGGGGGCAAAAAAGGGTGATGAGAAGATGACTGTCACTTCATGTGTTTTGGTTTTCTAGTAGTTGGTGAGGGGCTGCATTATAAATTGCTTAATGTATGCAATTTTCTCCCTTCTTCCACCCCAAGAGTGACATGATATTTGAAACACCATTAGAATTACAGCTAATGATGAAGTTTCTTTGAACAAACTTGTTCTGAAGCTTTCCTTCCTGCTGAGGGGTGCAGGTTATGTTATATTGAAGACTTCAGCAGGGAGGGCGAGAGGAACAAACAAATTACATGCTGAGTATTGAGGTATTTTCCTTTCTAAATAAAGATGTGAAACAGTGGTTTGAGTAACTGCCTTACACTGTAATGGTGTGGTATGTGCTACTACCTATATCCACAGAGAAAGGACTCCTGGATCTTATGCTGTCTTTGGTCATGTATAACATGCTGAAAAGTGTGTACAGTACAAGATGTGAGTAAAATCAACAACTGATGCTATCTCATTGTTTTCTAATTATGGAGCCAATATGCTCTTTAGCACATCCTTGTAACCTTGACTGGGGCATTTACTGATGAGTGCTACCACATGGTGTGCAGCTGGTGCAGGCAGGGTTAGGAGGTTGTATGTATTCTCAGGCCCTTGGTTAACACAGGCTTTTCAGTCTAATGTGTTTATCTCGGAAAACAAGTCACTGGATAGTCCAGAAATCATTAAACTCCCTGTTGTTCTACCAGGCTGTTCAAATGGTAGTAAGTTAACAAAAATGAGTGAGAATTGCCAGTTGAAAAATGCTGCAGGAATTAGATTTTATGTTTTTAACATCATGCTTCACTCCTGGAGTCAGTTACTCCTGCTTCTCTTTACTGTCTGCTAATTTGTAGGCTGTCACCCATGAGCTGTTGTATTTCAAAGGGTCATAAATAAGCCACTGTGGCCAAAGCTGCTTAATACAACTTGCAAGCAAATTCTGTCGAGAAGGACAAATCTACAGTTTACAACTTATAATGAAAATTCAGCGTTCTCAAATGTTCTGTGTAATAGCAGGCTGTTACCCAGCTTACCTCAAAACTGGAGTTAACATAGGTTCTCATTTGGAGTCTAGCTTTAGTGGCAATACTTGGTGATTTACGGTTTTGATGCAGTTAGTTGTTCTCATCTAGAGAAGGCAGATCTTTCAAAGATCTGCTGATTTCATCTTTAATAGAATGCAAATTAACTGTTTGGTTTTTTAATTCAGACATGTTTCTGGGAGGAGTAGAGTAACAGAGTGGGTTACAGTTCTGTAACATGTGATATCTTTGATCATTCTTTCAGATCCTGCTTGATGCAGGTGGAGACCTGTTTTTATTTTTACTTAATTCTTTAAAAGGCATTTTTTTTTGTGAGGTTAAGCGTGATTTACATAGTGCACTTTGGCTTTCCTAAACCTACCCTCTCTGTAACAAATCCCTTCTAGGCCATTAATCCTAGCACTTTTTGTTCAGGCTTGTACTTATGTAGTTGTGGTTTAGTTGTCTTCTAGCTCTTCCTGCCAAAGGGGGATATCAGAAGAAAGCCACATTTGCTATAGCTTATTATATGTTCAGTTATTACAAACCTTGCTGCTTTTGCCTCTGTGTGTGATTGGTTAAAATTTGAACGGTAGTTACTCCTTTATTTCTATGTAACTTTTCTGCATTGTGGTATACATGATATGCTAAATGGCTAAAAATGCAGTATTTACTGACAACAACACTTGGAGGGGAATAACACCATGGTGACTGTAGGACTCTAATAAGAGAAAGAGAAAACTGTACTGTAAAAGAGGCGACTTCTACATAGGAGTGGTTGTTGCTTGCCAGTGGCTATTTTGTTTTGTTTAGCAATGTAGATGACCTATTGTGCAAATACTTAGCTGAGGATGGATATAACTGCTTATCCAGCTTCAGCCTGAGTATAAGGATATTTTTTTCTTGTCCCTTTTCAGACTTGCTTATTGCTGGTTTATTAGTTTAACTAGTATCTTCCTTAGGTGGGTTTTAATACTGTTGGTTTTTTTTCCAGTTACTAATGATATGTGCTCAGCCTTCCTGACTAACTCACTTTTTCCTTCTCTTGGCCAGACTGCCATATTCACAAGGGCATGACATACTGTTTTGTGCTCTTCTAAGGGGTACCTTTTTATAGCTAAAGGGAATGTCTTAAAATGCATATATGAGGAAGTTCTGGGTATCTCTTGCATTTCCCCTCCTCACTGTATATTCAGACTTTGTGTCCTCGTCTGTCTTGCTCATTATGATTGGTGTGAGGCTTATTTTGAACAGGTCTTGGCTGAAGGCTGAGGGGATGTATGTTGCTAAAGGGGGTTAGGAAGCACAGTGAGATCCTGTCTGAATTAGGGGCAGCAGGTGAGTCATTGTGAACTTTTATTTTTGGCTATTCCAAACTACAGTTTTAAATGAAATTCTGTTATGAGAGGGTTTTATTATGGTAAAGTCCGGAGTTCTTTAAAATGAAGGAATTCTTAAGTTTCTTAAAGCTTGACTTCTCTACAATTTTGACCTGTTATACTGTTTTGTCTACAGTTACACTTAGGAGATAATTTTGTAAAAATACAAAAATCCCCAGAATGATTGGTGTTGTAAGAGTGCTTTTCATCTGTGTGAGAATGTAGAGTGCCCCAGTGTATTTCCAGATGATAGTTGGAAGGGGACTTCTCAAGGCAAATGGTTTAACTGTTGTTTGAGGAAGGCTAAATTTTAGTATGGAAACTTCTGTTCTTTATAGGATCTAACCCTCATTATTGAATGTGCATAGAGAAGATTGCTCTTCTACAGTTAACTCTGTTTAAGAAATGTTTTTAAAAATCACTCTCCATTACAGTACTGCTTTTATTTTTTTGGCTTTTAAAATTTTTTTTATCTCTGCTTCTTCCTGTTTTTCTTCTGCCAGCTTCTGAGTCAGTTGAGTCTGCCAAAGAATATTTCTTGTTTCATTTTAAATCCTTACTGCATCATTTGCTACTTAAACTAGAATACTAACCTACTTTTTCTTGCCTCTGTGGTACATGGCCTTATCTCTTCTGGCAGCAACTTGATTTCACTGGTACATATAAAAACTGCTGTAATGTCACCATTGTACTGAATCTTAGTTTTTAGCTTCCTATAGGCTTCCTTAACTAATTAATAAAATCATGTTGATTTGTGACAGTTCGGAGAAGTATTGGAACTAGAAAAGAAGCTTACTTTAACTAGAAGTTAAAGATACCATCATAACATTATCTTGAATATTTGGGAGGAGTTGTGTGTTGGGGGTGTGTGGGGGTTGTTTTTTTTTTTTTGTTCTAGTTCCTGAAATTAAATGTTCAACCTCCTCTCCTTTCTGGGTTTCTTCTATTCACTGGTGTAAAGTTGCTGAAGAGCTCCTATGTTGAATTATAAATGTAGCATTGGCCTGAATATTGTGGACTGCACTGAATATATTAGAGCTTTGGAAAAATTAATACTGATGACTTGTAGAGTAAGACTGATGACATGCCTTGTCTTCCTTTGACTGTTTTTTTTAGGTATCAGAGTCCAGTCTGGAACAGCTCTGTGCCTTTCTTATCTTCATGTCCATGTGTGCTGTCAGGGAACTTCATAACCTGATAATGCTTATCAGTTGGTGTAAAATGGGCATGGCTCTTCCAGAAAGCAGACATACTTGCCTGGTTTAGCCTGGTATAGGTTCCACTAGAGCTGATAAACTTCCTTTCAGTTCTTAGGCACAAGTAGTGGGTTATCTCTGTTCTCCCAGCTTTTTGGACATGCGGTGGTTTTGGTTTTTTTTCCTGTTGGCTGATGTGTTCTGAAAATAATTGCACAACTGTAAACCCTGCATGCTACTGAGTAACAAAACAGTTACCACAGCTGTTTTGAAAAATCAAAGCAAAACATTATATGATGAATGCTGGGATTAGGAGTTCATGTAACTGTTTGGCTCTTTGGTCCTAATAGCCCGCATGGTTTTCATGCATGCTGTTCCCTTAATGTGAGTGTAGCAAGTAATGATAGTTTGGTTGTCTGGGGGTCCAATATCCAAAAGGAAGAATTCAAAGGAAAAAGTCTTGTGCTTGTCTGCAACGAACATAAGTATTTCCTTGTCTGAATCTTTACATCAAATTCCCACTTCTTTGCATGTATGAAAATCTATTTCTGATGTTTGGTAGCTTTGTTTTCCTTGCAAAAAGAACAACCTGTGATCTGGGAAGTCTTTGTCATATGTGAAGAAATAGGCACGAGTTATGGAAACAAAAGGCCTTCTGTAATGTTGCCCAATTTGGTGTTATGATTAATAAGAGCGAGGCTGATACTAGCTACGTAGTTCCTCAGTACTGTGGACCTGTATACATCAATGAAATATGCTTTAAGATCTGTCTGTCCTGTGCAGATGTTTAAGGATCTTGAATGTTTTGGTTTTGAGTGAGAGAATTGGAGAAGCGTAAGCAAAACAAATTTAAAGTGATGTCAGAATGCACCAAAAGAAACAATCCACCAGTGGATGGAGGGATCCAGCTACTATCTGTACTCTTCGTGGCCTGAAATGTGGTATCTGTGAACACCCTCGCAAAGTCTGGCAGTTATCAGAAGCACATATTACTCTTTGATTCTGTAGCTGGGAATGGTGTCTTCTCATGCATGCTTCTGTTTTAAACATTTTTAAATTTTAGTGTTCAACTGACTTTTCTAAAGATGAGTGGTAATCTGTAATGTGAATGTTTACTATATTTAATGGCCTGTAACTCTTATTTAATGTATAGATGGAGATGCCTCGCCTTGCTTTTGCTGTTTTGCTGTTTATTTACTTCTATGCATCTGTGGATGGCTATCCAAGTGGAAAAGTGAGAGGAGCCTGCACTAGCATGATACCCTGCCATGGCAGCTCTGCACAAGTATCACCCCAGCACACCATTACAGTGAATGGGACTGAATTTAAACCAGGGGACCACATAGAAGGTATTGTGTCAGTTATAGGTGAATTTATTGTTTCTTTGTGTCATGGCATGCCTTTATTCTGTTAGCTATAGTAGATGTAAGCTGTTGAATCTTGCTCAGGTGATCCATTTAGCAGTCATTCAGTACTTGTAAAATGATTTTCTGGTGGTAATTATTGAAATATTTAATTCCTCTGGATAATATTTTAACTTCCTTTATATTTATTCTTGCTCCAGTTGATCTCTCTGGACCAGATTTTGAAGGATTTTTCATACAAGCTCGGGATGCAGAACACCTGGATAGCCCTGCAGTTGGTTCTTTCATGTTAGTTGACCGCAGACTTTCTCAGCTTCTGACATGTGGCCATACCAAGGTATAGTCTAGTGCTTTAAAATGGGATATTGGACACTGAGGTGCTTCTGCTGGACCATATCTGTAATAGGACAGAGCTAAGCTCTATAATTTTCTTTGACCTCATTAAGTCTGTTGGGAAATTGGTCGAACTTGCGTTATAGAGGCACGGCTCACTGTAATTCTGTCAGACTAATATTATGAGCCCTTTAAACTATCCTGGTGATAGAAGGCTATTGACTGTTGCAGACAGATGCAGCATTCATAATTTTTACTTGTGTACAATGAATATAGTGTATTCCTGGTTATTGTATTTAACATTAAGAGGAGGACATGCTCTATTTGCTTTGAAGAAGAGGCTTATCAATAATTTTCTATGCTTGTAAGGACAGAAAATGCCTTACAACAAGGAAAGTGTAGGGCAGTTACTGTGCTAAACATGTGAACAGAATTGTCTTTAGGTTTTAGTATTGCTCTGTCAGTTACTGTTAATGGAGCCTTCTTAGGTTAGATCACAATCTTCAACATCCTTTTTAGATAAATTGATTCAGATTCACACAAGAGATATGAACTCTGACTAGTCCTTCAGCAATCCACTTCAACCTCATGAACGTGTACAGTGTTATTTGAGCTGCTGTGGACAAAATTCTTCATCTGCCTAGATATATATTTTTTTTTTCCCCCTTTCCACTTCAACCACCTGCCTCCCAATGGCATTCAATTAATGCATTTATCAGTGCTGTAAAGCCATGGGGATGTCTGAGTTGTGCCCTCTGCTCAGAGTTCAGTTTCTTAGTTCAGTTCTGTGTTTGATCTGTTTATCTTGTGCAAATACTGCCTGACCCCAGCACTACTTGTGTTTTTCGTCCTCTGGAATACTAGTTCTCTTCTCTCTGTAGAGTCATTGCACTATCCCTTCATGTTCTGACTATGAAAAAAGGGAGCATTATCTTACTGTCAGAAAAATGGATTGTTCTCAAGCCATTTGTGTATAAATGCTGCAGGGACCTTTGTCTCATCACTGGAGTCTTCTGGATCAGAAGACCTCTAGCAGTTCCTTTTATCCTTAAGTATGTTGGTATGTATACATTTCAGTGGTAGACTTCACCCAAGTTGATCATGACTGACTGGGAAAAAGCTAGTTGCACTGGGACTGTGCAGTGTAACAGTGCGTTGTCTGTTCAGGATTTAGCTGTAGCTTGTGATGATTATCTGAAATCTCCTTGGTTCGTATCCACTGTGTAACATTTAATGTGTGTGTATTTTCAGAATTCAGCTGTCAGTCACACAAGTAAAGCAAAAAAGAAATACATAAAAGTTTATTGGATTGCTCCTGGAGATGCACCAAAACGTGTACAGTTTCTGTAAGTAAATCCAGTATTAGTTCTAGTTTACTGAAATGCAACTAAGGTAAACCTGTACTATTGTCTGTGTCAAATATTGGCCAGCAATTGAAAAGCTGCTCACTTCTCATGACTGTAATATACAGTGTTAAGGCTCTGTGTGCTACATACCTAACAAAATGGCACATATACCCTCCTGTTATACTTTGTGGGAGCTAATGGATAAAACTCTTAGATTTTAATCTGTGCCACAGGCATGAATGATTCTTATATCCAGCAGAGCATGCAGTGGTATGTTTAAAAATTATTTCCCCCCCTGGTATTTCAGGTGTTTTTCTGATCTTAATCACTAAAATGGTAGAGGTCTGCATAAAGATGAGTGTTTATAGATAAGTTCTACAAGCTGTAGAAGCTTTTCCTTTTAAGGAAAAATCAGATGTTGATGTATACACTAACGATTGTGTGTGGGTTTTTAAGTGCTACAGTTGTGAAGAAATACAAGACTTTCTGGGTGAAGATTCCTGGTCCCATTGTTTCTCAGCCTAATGCACTCTCCCCAACAACACCCTCGCACGCAACATCAGAGGCTGTATCAACTTCACATCCAGTTTCCTACTTATCAAAGCCAGTAAGTAATTATAAACTGGATTAATGCTATCTTTAATACTCGTGATCAATGGAATGTAATGAAATCACATTGATCCAGTCTATTGACAGAAAAGGAGAGATGGTGGAGGAGTAACTTAGAGGAACATAGGCACTGCCCTCCTTTGTTAGTTGAGTTGCCTGAACTTGTGTGGGTTAAATGTCATGCCACATATGGGTTAGAAGGTTGATAAAACATCTACAAATTAATGGTCAGAAAATATTTTTGCATACCTGGGAAGAGAGATGGGAAAAGACTTGCTATGTTCATGACTAATAACTGCCTGTTTAGTAGCTGCACACTTGGAGTTGATCTGTGTTACTGACTTCCACTACTGATTCAGAGTAAGCACAACTTTTAACACATGTATTTTCTCATTGTGGGTCACTTGAGTTCCTACTTCAAAAAGGAAGCAAAACACTACTCTTCCTTTCTTTTCTTTCATCCTACAGCTAATATTGCATCTCTAAAGGAAGTTAATCTGAAGTTTGTACTTGTAAAAGGAAGCTTTTCTACTATTATATCTTTTGAAGTGAAAGTTCCACTTGAACAAAAGTACAGCTTGGAACTCATTTTACCTGTCAGTCCTGGGGAAATTTTAGGGTTGGGTTAAGAGATTGGTATGTAGACATAGATGGTTTTTCTTTGCTGTTCCTTATATGCTGCTTCTAGAGTGGGTTAGAAGGAGATAAGTCATAAAGCAATGAGAGTTTCACCTCTTATGTTTGCTTAATTGTCTAGATTAATGCATCAGGCTGTGGAAGTATGAAGTTCTGCATTAGGAATCCTTCAAACTGTGATCCTGAAAGTGCTTCCTGTTTTTTTCTATCCTTCCGATATGAGAAGAGTTCAGTATTGATTGAAATGAGTGGTCCAAGTGAAGGATATTTAGCATTTGCATTGTCCCATGACCAGTGGATGGTGAGTGTGCTATTCTACTACTTTAGTTGCTTTTGTGATCTTCAGAAAGTTTCAATGTCTAGCAAAACACGCTTATGGAAAACTGAAATGCTGCTAGATGTTACACAAAGTATCTTCTCTCCCATAGTGCCAAAGCACAGGCTGCTGTTACAGGTGGATATTCAGTTATAGCTCAGGACTGACTATTTGCAGTAGGATTTCCCTGTGGGTATGTGTCTTAGCAGAATCTTGGCAGGTTGAGGAAGGTGATTCTCTGCCTCTACTCTGCTCTGGTGAGGCCCCCACCTGGAGTACTGTATTCAGCTCTAGGGGCCCCAGCATAAGAAAGACATGGACCTGCTTGAGCAGGCCCAGAGGAGGGCCACAAAGATGGTCAGGAGGCTCGAACACCTTGATGAGGGTGGGCTTGAGAGAGTTGGGATTTTTCAGCCTGGAGAAGAGAAGGCTTTGAGGAGACCTTATATCAGCCTTCCAGTACTTAAAGGGGACATATATGAAAAACAGGGAAGGAGTATTTGTCAGGGAGTGTAGAGACAGGGCAAGAGATAATGGTTTCAAACTGAAAGAGTAGATTTGGATTAGATAAGAAAATTTCTTGTGAGAGTAGTGAAACACTGGAACAGGTTCCCCAGAGAAGTTGTGGATGCCCCCTCCCTGGAACTGTTCATGGCCAGGCTGGATGCAGCTTTAAGCAACCTGATCTAGTGGGAGATGTCCCTGCTTATGACAGGGGGGTTGGAACTAAATGATCTTTAAGGTCCCTTCCAACTAAAGCATTGTAAGAATCCAGCCTGTCTGCATGGAATCCCTGACTGGAATTCCAGTCAGCTGGAATTCCTGGTTAGGCTAAAACCCCCTCACTTGTCAGAAGCTGAGTGTCTATGTTTTCTGAAAATCTTTTGTATTTCATTGTTGTTTGTACAGGAGTGACTCCATTCTATCTTAAAGTGTTTAGAGAATTCTTTTAATTGGTGTTTAAGTGAAGGGACCGTGCTGTTGACAAATGCACAATCCATAATCTAACTGTTGCACAAAGGAGGTGCTATTTATATTCATGTTCCTAGTGCAAGAACACTGGGTTCTTAATAATTTGCCTTTATAGATATGAGGAAACACAAGTTTTAAAAAAGGGTTTTAAAATAGCGTAACATCCATATCTGGCTTGTCTGCTTAATTTAGTAAATTCTAAATAATTAAAGAGACTTCTGATAATACAGTTGTTACCCTAGGAGGTGGGGAATATAAATCATAATGTGCCTTACTATGCGTTATCTGTCTGACTTAATGTGTTCCTTAGTAATATTGAAGTGTTTGAAAGCTGGGAAATAACAGCTTGACAGCTAGAGAAATCTGTCTCGGGTCTTGTTGCATATATTAAATCAAAGAGCTTTTGGAGACTACCAGTAGTGGGTTTTGTTGGGCTATAAATACCTTTTTATTTTAAACTCTCCAGGGTGGTGATGATGCGTATCTGTGTATTAATGAGGACCACCACGTTCACATAAGCACTGCCTATCTGAAGGGGCGAAGTCCTCCTGTTTTGGATTCAGAGGTACATTTGAAAAATAACTAAAGACCCTTCCACAAATGTGGGTTTGAAGTTCTGAATGGTATGCTGCAACTTTGTGCCTTTTTTAAATTATTTTTTTTGCACAGCAGATATAAATAGTCAGGTGCATCCATAATTCTTTAAAGTGAGATTGGCTGGGCTCTTACTTGCTGTGAAATGTTACCTTTGGAAGTCTAAATCTAACTTTTAAAAATTCAAGTTGTGTAGTCGAAGTATACTCTATTGAGGAACTTTGTGTCCACTGGTATGCTGTCCCTTTGCTAAGGCTGCACTTCCAATCAGTATATCTTCGGTTAAAGGTTGGAAGGGAAGGGGAGATTGTTATGAGATGGAGAAATTGGTGGTAATAAGTCCAACCCTTATGTTGCGGTGTGACTTGCTGGCATACTGTGTAAGTTGGTATGCAAGAGATTTTTTTGTTATCCCTCTATCGTGGTCATTCTTCTTGCGCACCACTGATGCTCTTGTCTTTGGCAGAATGGTTAAAAGTGATCCTGCAAATCTGAAAAGGCTGGGTATTAAATGTTTCCTTTTTTTTCATAGAATGTCCTTGAAGATATGTCATGGAGGCTTGCAGATGGTGTTCTTCAATGTTCTTTCAGAAGGAGTATTCATCTTCCTGCTTATAAAGGGAGATTTAACCTAGATGTCAATTACTACATCTTCCTAGCAGATGGGGAAGCTGGTGAAGGTAAACTTGACTTGTGTATGGTTGGTTTTCTTTGAACAGCTCTGAGTTAGTAACCCTCATGTAAGATATGACTTAGTTCGGATACTAATTCTCAGCTAAGGTTTCCAAGTTTGAGCCACATTATTCCAGTCATCTTTACTGCCTCTCTGGATCATACGTTTGCTTTTGGAAGTTACAGTGAACTTAGTCATACGGCACACATATATGCCTACTTACTGCTAGGAACTGGTATCTTTACAAGAGCAGCTACATCTCTTTAAAACGGAGACTAGCATCAAATGGCATTATTCTTCACACCTTGTGCGTGTAGTGGAGAAAGCTATTTTCTGTGGAGAGGTGAGTCGGTGCTTGTACACTAGGTATGCAAGACAGCTTAGGTGACATCTAGATTCTTGCCACATTGTGTCAAATTTAGTTTGTATGATTATGCTCAGTGATCACCGCAGGGCTTGCATTCATAAATAAGGGGTGGGCACACAAGTGCGGTGACTCTCATCACCCATGTATTAAACCACTTTGTCACTGCTTAGGTGGACAAATATATAAACATCGTCGCCAGCCTCTGATCACCAATGGAGTATACAATGTCACAGGCCTTCCTCAGGACATTGGAGGCTCCCGCTCCCCACGGCTTATCAAAGCTCATGGTAAGCTGCAACTTCTAGTTTTGTCCTCCAGTTCTAGACTTGCTGAGACTGGAGAGTTAAGTTTTCCTCATTATTGCAGACTAGGCATTTTCTCTTGTCATTCTGGCACTCATGATATATATATTGTTCATTAACAAGATCTGAGAATGTGCAGACAGTGAAGTTACTTATTTTTAGTTTCAAGAACAGTGTTACAGCATGCTTTTTGCCTAGGAAATTGAACCTGTGGTTCTCTTAGAAATAAGTTCTAATTACAAATTTGCCTCTGTCTCTGGTTTAATTTGTTCTTGTTGCATTATTGGTTTATTTCTATTTTAAATGAGAAACACCTCAAATTTGTCCAGAGCTAATGAGAATATTTCCTCTTGCAGTACTGGACTTTAAAGCAGGCCTATAAGAGCACTACCACCTGTTCTTTGTAAAACAAACTGTACAAAATGTCACCTTTCATTTTCTGACATCTAAGCTGGTGAGAGAACAGTGTGTCTTAAATATGGACTGAATGTACTCTCACATATGAGATGTGCAGTAGTCAAAGCTGCTCTGTTGTTCTGTGGGCATAGTATGATTATCATTTATATGGATGTTTTTGTCATCTAGCAAGATAAAGTCTATAAAGTTGTAGTCAAAACCAGGTGATTTAAAGCTTATCACTGGTAAATTCTGACAAGTTCTGTGTACAGAAGTAAGCTATTACATAGTTTTTGTTTCAAATGCAGCTATATTACTCATGTATACATTGTATTTTTTCAATTTTTCAGGAGCTCTAATGTTTGTTGCTTGGATTACCACAGTCAGCATTGGTGTTATTGTTGCACGATTCTTCAAACCTGTCTGGTCTCATTCATTCCTATTTGGAAAGGAGACGTGGTTTCAGGTGGGCAAAATCTCCCTGTATCTCCAGCTGTCTGTTCTAGCTTCACTGTAAGCAGAACTATAAACCTACTAGATGCCAGAAATAGGGGAGTAAACTTTTTGTAAGATTAAGAAAGATAAAAATAACAATTGCAAATCAAAAGTTTACCTACTTTACTAGTAAAGCAAAGTCTAAAGAAGACACTAAGAATGTCTGAGTATAGATCTGCTAAATGTATTTTATTGATGTATTCAGAAAGCTGTAGACTTTTTAAAGCAAACTTTGCTTTTCTAGGTGCATCGTATGCTTATGTTGACCACAGTCATGCTTACAAGTATTTCTTTCGTGTTGCCTTTTATATACCGAGGAGGCTGGAGCCAAGTAAGTGTGTGTTTTTCTTTTCTGAACTCAAATGTTAAAGGTTGGACCAAATGAATGAGGAGAGGTGCACTGAAGAGGAACATGTTGGAACTATTGCTGAGGAAATAGCTCTGAAAGCTGTCCTTAAGCAGGCTGATTTAAAATCCTAGCAACACAGAAGAGCAATGTTGCCTCCCTTAACTGCAGCTGAAAAACTTTAGTATTTTTCCTCTTCCTCTATCTCCTAAATAAAGTCCTTGCTCAGACTTTCTTTGTGCAAAATCAGTGTTTCCATTTCCTCAGGGAACTTGAATTTGGGAGGTAAGTAAGGATGGGACAGCTAACTTATTAATGTGGTAAACCTGCTGGGAATAGGTGGTGTTAGGAACTTGGACTTTGGTGATTTAAACTCAGTCTGGAACACTAGATAGCGATTGTATACCTGTTGCTGTCACCTGTATAATATTTGGTGCAAGGTGATATAAAACTGGAAAGTCTAGAAAGTATCTGAATCACAGGTGGGAAACTATGGTCACGATATGAGCTAGGGAAGTGGAATAAAATGCTTTTGGCTTAACAGTAGGAGAGCCAGAGTGAGAGGGAAGACCAGTGATGGGATGAGTTATGAAATAGGCCTCTCCTAAAGATGCAAGATTGAGGACGAGGAGCTTGCAACATAGCTTATACAGTCATGTTGCTCCTAGCTCTGAAGGGAAGTAGCTGAAGCTAGTAGAATTTCTCAATACAGGAAAAAGGTGGGACAAACCCTTGGAAAACTTATCAGTGGCTTATGCTGTCAAGGAGTACCATCTCCATCCAGCTACAGCCAGCTTGTTGCGTTCTGTCACCTCTGGTCTAAACGCAGTGTTGCTCCACCATTGTAACTTACAAGTATAAATAAAATTATCAACTATTTTTGGTATTTCTTCTGTATGTTGATATAGATATTAAAGAAAAATGTCCTGTGTTTAGCAAGCAGGTTTTCATCCCTATCTCGGCTGCACTGTGATGGCTCTGACAATCTTCCAACCACTTATGGCCGGTTTCCGACCATCTCGTCACGTGCCAAGGTACTTGGAACTCATTAAGTTACAGCCACAGGGATTAAATATTCTTATTTCTTTAAGAATTCTTTTTGCATCCAAAAGTACCTTTAAAGAAGGTAGCGATGCTGCTTTTTGTTTTCCCCACTCATCAAACTACATGATAAAATGCTTTTCATTGTTTTGTAGGAGACAACTGTTTAACTGGTTTCACTGGAGTACTGGTACAACAGCTAGAATACTAGCTGGTGAGTAGGAGTAATAGTTGTAAGTCCCTTCTAAGTCATTTTAAGGAAATTTTGTTTGTTGTCTGGGCTACTGCTTGTCTAAAACATCCGTGGGCATCCAGTCCGGGCATCTCTGAAGATTCTTTTTCTTGCTGGCCCTTTTCTGTGTGAGGTTTAAAAGGCCATCAGGTACAGCTCTAAGGAGTAAAACCGAAGAAATCAGACACCTGAAAATCTCTAATGAGGACATGTTCATATCTTGAGTAATTTCTTTTTATCTTAGATGATTTGAGGATAGTGTTCTTACAGGAATGTAGTTCAATGTTGTTTAATGGGAGAGGGATAACTCTCAGAAGCAGAAGCTGGGCTTAATTCTATTAACAATGACAAATTTCAACAAGCAGCTTAAGCACAAATATAGTGGTGACTGTGGTCTTGTTGGTAGAGTCAGAAATACTAGTGTTTGTGTGTCTGGGATGTCATAGGGCACTCAGCTGAATGAAAAATATCTTGGCCTTCTTTTCTTTCTGCCTTCCCCCTCACTCTGCCAAAAAAAAAAAAAAAGCTTTTATCTCTATGGGTTTCTTTAATCTCATTTCCCAATCGCTTGTAGGTAGTTCATGGGGAAATCTATTGCCAAAGGTATTTTTAAATTACCCTGGCGTAGTACTCTTACTGTCTTTATCTTGTTTTTACTGACTAGTGGTGACCATGTTCTTGGGAATGGATCTGCCAGCACTTGACTTACCAAACCCATGGGACACCTATACAATGATTGGGTTTGTAGCTTGGCATGTCGGTATTGAAGTTCTTCTGGAAATACACAGCTACTGTCTCATACGTAAAGGTACAAACCCAACAAAACTGTTACCTTACTTTCTGAGGACTGTGCGAAAAATGTAACAGGGAGGATTGAATTTCAGGAGGTGTTCTTTGGCCTCAAACTTGGAAGCTTAAAGGGTATAACTCTTGAGTAACAATGTCATTCTGTACAAACTAATAGGGGAGTAAACCAGCTTTTAAGAATGAAGTGTTCTAGAAGCATTGTTTTTGTGCCATTTTCAGCAGTAGCCTCTTATTTGTCAAATGACAGTTCACAGAGGTAGGCTGAAATGTCTAAGTATTTTCCAAGAATTTATCAGTGTTTGACATGATTTTGATTCCAGGTGGGTACGTAAAGTCCAAGTTAATTCATGAAGATTTAGCCTTTATTGTGATAAATAGCTGATGTGCATGACTGTTATTGCATGAGCAAAATGATCAGAAACTTGAACACAAATACTTACAATTTTGAGTGAACAGGGGAATGAAGATGAAGTCGAGACTGGTAGTAACTTTTGGACTGTGCTTGTGTAAACAATCTCTGTGTAAGGCAGAGATGAGACATCTGCACAATTGAAGAAGCATGATTAGTTAAGAGGCTGTGTGAGGTGGCACGTGGAGAATAAGTGATAAGATGTGAATTGAAGTTTAACTGCTGTAATTCCTAGAAATAGAGAAATGAACCTTCAATGTTTGAACAATGAATGTTGGATAATGGAAAATACTTCTAAAATCTTGTTATCTTAAAATGAGAAGGAAAAGGTTTTGGATCAAGCAAAGGTTTTGTTGAGCTCAAAACTCAGTATTTTGATGATTCACTCTAGCAAAAGAAGAAAAATATTTTGCCACTTCAATGTCCAGAAGTAACTTTCTGTAAATTAGGTCCAGAATAATGTCTCGCTTGTGCTGTAAGAATGGTGGTGATGAAATGTCAAATCGAACTTAAAGTGCTTCTCAAATTTGATGCTTATATAATAAAATAAAGTCTTATAGACTTTATTACTTAGTCACAGGATCAAGACTTCTGCAGTATAAAAAGCAATTGAAAACCCCTCTTCCTCTTAAGAGCAGACTAACTTTTTTCTTCCCACTAACAGCTGAAGTAATAGAGGATGACAGAGTACAGATACTGCAGTCACTCACATCTGCAGAAGCAGAGGTAAGTCACAAATTTGTAAGTAACTACTATGAGATAGGATGGGTTTTTGTTTAAACCAATAAAAAGACTAATGCTTCTACCGCTTTTCTTCCCCTTCTCTTACAGGGTTGTCTGTTTAAACAGATTGTGTTAATTATCTATGTCTGTGGAAATACAGTATTCCTCATTGCCTTCCTGGCAGCAATCAACCAAATATGAAGCAAATCATTGAGAACTTTGTGATGAAATATTGTGCAGTTGAAAAACCTGCAAATAATGCTTTTTATTACAATTCTTCCATCAACACCTCCCTGAAAACAGAACTGAAGAATAATAGCACATGTGCATCATGCTCAGTGTTAGGGAGAACTTGAATTCAAATCTATAGAAGGATGCTGCAAAAGCTGTCTTCTGATGGGACTTTTAATGGGACACTTTGCCTGAGTAAGGAATGAAGTTTCTATTTTTTAAGTGCAGTCATTAACTTGATTTGAAGCTTATAGGTTAAGAGAACTGAGATGATGTGCAGAAAATGCTGTTTTGATAGTCAGTTCTCTAAACCTTTTGTGAATATTACTGCGAAAACTGGGAAGATTGATCCAGAATCTTATAGCTGTTCACTTAACTGTGTTCTAATGGTATGTGATGTGACTGCTTCCTGCTCATGACAGTTCTGTGCATTAAAAAAAACCAAACTAAACCAAAACAAACAAAAACCAAAACAACTCAATGCAAAAACTGTCACAAATGTAGGTTGATGCAGGAGTTAGATGCTGTTGTCTATCTTTGCAGTTAAATGCAAAAAATATTCTCTGCTCTAAGAGCAGTACACTTAGATGGACTTGGGAACTTCAGTGCTTTAGTAAAACCACTATTTGCCTCACTCAAAATACAGTTCTTTCCCATCCCTCTCAGTGCCTCTAAACTATGAAGAGAATGTGTTTGCAATGGAAGTGCATTAAAACCAGTTGTACTTATCCAACGCTCAAACAGGAAGAACCTATCTGTGTGTATGGATATCTGTGTTTTGCTGTCTCTAGTTGCTTATGGCTTCTGAATTATTTTTCTGTATGAATAAGACGAATTTATGCCACTTGTTGTTTATATGAAAGTGGAAAATATTTGCTCAGGAATGTTGAAGTTGTATTTGTACTATTGAGTGAAATGTAGATTAGGAGTTGGTTTGACTTCAGGAAAAGCAGCTTCTGTTAATGGTGAGAATCTTAAGTTGGCATATCTAGGAGACACCTGTCTTTGTAAGAATAAGGGAGGGAATTTTTCGGTCAACAGAAGATTAAATACATGAACTAGACACAGGGAATGGCAAGAGACTATATTTAACTTTCTTGGTTCATGGTTTGCCTTGTTATTTCAAGAGTGCTCTTCCATACTATCTTGGTAATGAACCCTTAATATGCCATGCAGTACAGTGCTTTGCATTTGTTTTTTGCAGCTCTGAACAATGTATTCATTTTTTGAGACTATAAAGTACCTGGTTTTAGTTCTAATGTTTCAAAATATATCTTCAGCCTAGGACTACTAAGCTACCTGGGAATAAAGGTGTTAAGAGTATTGGATAGAACAGTAAATAGTGAGGCCTGGCTTGATATAGACCTTTATAGCAATACCTCTCTACCTCATGTTCAGCTCTGAAATACTTGCAGATGGGTCATGTTCAGAAAGCTACAGATTTTTGTAGCATATGATCTTTTTGATTACTCAAGTCAAGGTTTTAGGCATAAGAGCACTTATAGAGCTGGGATTAATCCCTTTGTCAGAGCAGCAAAATGTGAGTGTAAGATGAATTGTCCCCCTTCCACCTGGAAGCTGGAGAAGTCATGTGCCAATTGGGAAAGGGGGACTATGAAGAAATAGGGCAAAACCCAGGCTGAAGGGTAAGAAGTATATGGCAAATTCTGAGGGCTTGGAGGTTTTTGAGAACTCTGATCTCTAAAGCCTGGGAATCACAGGACCTTCTACATCTTTAGGTAATACAGTAGCTGTACTGTGTAATGTTTCATTTGTATGTGACAAACACAGGGTTTTTAAACCATAAACATAAATATCTTAATAGATGATTTTTGTCTCTTAGTAAGGTAAAAACACTATCAAATAGAAAGTAGAAAAAAAATAGTCTTGCCTAGGAACAAAATGGATTTTCTGGGTTTTTTTGTAGATCTTTCATAAATTAAAACTATTTAAATGCTTCCTAGAGAAATTCTTATTGAAATTGAATGCTAACACAGTTTTCATCCATAACGCAGAGTTTCTTTTCCTCAAGAAGGGGGATGGGGAGGAGAATCACATCTAATACAGCTTTAAAGTTGACAACCTGTCAGTTGTTCTTTGGATAACTTTTTCCTTCTCAGAGCTAGAATATTGGATGGTTTCTTATGTGAGGCCTTATGTGCAGTATTGTAACTTATTTGATGGAAAGATTTGATCATTTTTGTGTAATGTTTGTTCACACAGCCAGCCCCTGCCCCCTTCCTGCATAACTGGGAAGAGGAAGCAATGTGCATTGTGTTCTAGTGACTTCCAGAACTTCTGATCTAATCCTTTCAAAGAAAAAAAAGTGTATTAAAGTGTTTGATATCAGGAGGAAAATAGGTGACAGGCAGTTTGCTTCTAGAGATGATGGTAGCTTCTGTATTTTTTTCCTTGAGTTATAAAATTCTTTGCTTCATAAAGGAATCCCATTGGACTCAAGAAATCCTCTTCCCAAGAAGATATCAAGAAGGTTTTAGTTTTCCCTTTTACTCTCAGATTAAACTTGTGATGGCAAATCAACATTACTGTATTTCTTAAATTCTTCTAGACAAGTAAACACAAGTAGAAACTTGTGATCATTCTCACAGCAAAGTTTACTGATTGAGTTGTTAGGCACAGCCTCCAAATATTGGTCAACTGCTCTTAACGACAAAACCATGTTTCCTGTGTATGTTTTGAATGAAAACTGATGCAAATAGTTGAAATATAATAGAATTCACTACTCCTTTGCTTGAAATTTTGTTTTGCTAGTTGACAGGCAGGCTGCAGGATGAACTAAGGAAAAGTTTTGTTTGCTTCTTCCTTACACCGAACACACACTCTCTCTCTCTATATATATAATGTTCTGTCAGAAAATCTCAAGGTGGGGAGACTTCATATGCAGTGTAGTAAAGCCCATGATGTTACTTCACCCAGGTTTAGAAAGGGGGGGCAGATTGCCTGCCTCTCGTTTGCCAGCACAGTTGGTAACACTACGGGGCGCTCTTGGTCAAATAACGGTTTGGGTTTGCTGGCTTTTCGCTCTCACTGAGAGCTTGAGACACATAAAGGGTGTCCAAACCAGGAGGTGTTCCTATATTAAGTAATTGAAAAAATTCTTAGGCTTTATTAAGAAACTTTGTCTTTAATTTCAATCCAGTTCATACAGATAGACATTATGGAATGAATGTTTACTTGATTTCTATGCTTAAGCTTTTGTTTGAAGAAAAAAGGATGTTTTCTTTTGTCAAATGTGTAAACTGTGCTCTACATGGGTACATCCCTTTCCAAACAACTTAAGATGAACGGCCATCATTTAGGAAAAACTCCAGTCTTCTGCATTTCAATGCAGAAGTTAATATCTCGGTGATTTTAGACCTTTAGCTCAGGCTAAAATAAGAGGCTCCAAGTGAATAGAAGGATGGTTAAGAGGGATAATCTGGTAGTAATTCTGAGAAATTTTGTTCACATCAGTCTGATCAAAACTTGGGCGAGGTGGGGGGAGAGGGGGACATGGATGATGGACAAACTGTGAATGGGGTGCTCTTGCCTTCACTTAACTTCGGGAGTGGCACAGCACAATCAGTACACAAGTGCTTCAGAACATGTTTGGTAACATATGTTTTAGCTCACATACAAGCTAATTCAACTACTGCATAGCTTCTGTTAGTCTTCCTCACGCTATGCAAAAGTGACTTCACATATGGCAGACCCCAAAAGCTGAACATCTGCATCACACTAAACCACATATCTATGATAGTCATCCTGGACAAATGGTACTGCACTAAGAGGAACTCCAGGCTTGGCTTTGTTTCAGAGAGCTTTTTGTCTTGCTGGACATTAGAAATCATTCAGCTTTAATGATGAATTGAAATTTTGCATGATATCTGTACTGACATGTGACAGAGATGATTTGCTGCCTTGTAATTCAGTTCTTATTGATATGGGAAGTGAGAAACCTCTGGGCTGTGGCACTCTGAACATCCCTGCTTCCCAGAAGCACGCAACTCTTGAATGCTCCATTTTATGCCTATTCCTCCAAGTTAATGGTCTAATATCCATGCTGCTATATAGCTAGTGTATTAGTGTGGGACAGTTCAGATTCATCTGGCACAAAAGGGATAGTTCTAATGTACATGACACTGGATTTGCCACATGGTGAAGCTGGTATCTACTGAGCCCAGTACTGTTTCCAGAAGTGGTAGTAATGCGTCCTTTGAGCAAGAGATGTAACAAGGCTGCAGTGATACTTTTCTTTCCAGTGAGACCTCCTTGCCAGAATCTGTGCAAGGATGTCTTAAGCTAGAAACTGCAGTTGGACTGTGAACTTCTATAGTGATTGAATTTTATCTTTGAAGCGTGCAATGAGTTATTTTTAAAAAAGTTAACATTTTTGCCTTCCCATTTCTTTAGTCATTATGAGGAAAGTGCTTCTTGGTTTTGTTTTAAGCCTGCTTCTTGATACTACTGTTTAATGAATTTTTTTTTTCTGTTTACCTTCCTGCCTTCACCGTAGTTCTCTGGGCCTCTCATGTCTCTGCCTTTTACCTCTGTGACTGCTGCTGTATCGAGCCATTTCACACTTCTGATAATCTTCATTAGTCTTCTCTGTTTGTCTCTTCAGACATGGGGTGACCAAACTCTACTCAAATTGTAAATATGAAGTGCTGTGCCACAGTTCTTTTGATTTGTTTTCCATGCCTTCTATAATGAGTCCTGAAGTTCTCCTCATTTTCATGGCTTCTGAACATGGAGTTGATATTTTCAGAGGACTATACAAAATAATGCAAAGGTGTTTTGTTTCCTAGCCAAGAGGTGTGTAACACCAACTTAACAGCTATTTCTCATGCTATATGTGGTTAGGTTATTTATGGTTGTTTTACACTACTTTTCATGTGTTGATAGTGAGTTTTACCTTTAGACTTACTATGCATTTGCTATTGCAAAGTCTCTCTGGTCTTCTTTCTTTTAAACTACTTCGAATAACATCATGTTGGCAGCAGGATTCCCCCCCTGTCCTTTCCAGTTCATTTGAACTTAATAGCACAGATTTTTGGGGAAGACAAGGGATGAGTGTCCATAGTAATCTGACACTGTTGCAAAACCTGCTTGTGACTACTTGATGTTGCTTTCCTAGTCTGTCCCTTTTTGGTGTATCCTGTTAAGATCCTTTGAGAAGATGTAAAAGAAAACAAAAAGGAGTTGAAGGTAACTCCTCCTGCTGTCCTTAGAACCAACAAACAACAGAAGAACCAAAGGAAAAGACCACTGTAAAACCCCCAAACAAACCCAGGACAGACATAGAGAAAGTATAATATGGTAAAATTTATTTGTTCTTATCCGCTTGGCAGGTAACCGTCTCTGACAAGTCCTAAAATTTGAGATTATCTGCCTGAGACTGGGAGCCACTAAGTGTTTAAAGGCTGCAAGTCAGCTGATTACTACCATCGTGCCTCAGTATGAGGTAGTAGCTTCAGTTTCCTGCTTGAAACGAGAAACACCAACAAAAGAAGTTATGGTTGTTTTTTTGCTGGTGCATAACTTGTATCAGCTATACTGGAATAATACAACCTGAGCTTTATCTGTTTAGTGAATTGAACCAGGCTAAGCCCTAGCAAAATAAAGCTATCAAACTGATTTGAATATAAGCATGTAGTGCTATGAGATGCTTCCCCCCACTCCGAGAGCTATGCTGGAAAAATCTGACTTGCATGTTAATTTTTTTTTTTGGTGTAATTGCACCTTATGGCTGCTTTAAAGGCCCTTAGCTCCTCCCTCACGTGGAAAAAAATTAGCCTGTTCCTTGGTGAGAGCCTCAGACCTCGCTGGAGAGCTGTGCCCAGCAGTGACTGCACGTATAACAGACCTTCTGTTGCAGCTGCAGGACAAGCCATCAGCAACTCAGTATTTCTGCTGGGAGGCTTGCATTAATTTAGCTCCCCAACCAACTGAAACCTGTATACTAAGCAGTGCTTGTGTGTTGTGGTTTTTGTAGTTTGTTTTGTGATGTTGGGGTTTTTTTGTGATGGACAGTCTCTGCCTGTCTGACAATCAGTTTCCCAAGAAAGCAGGGCTTTTTGAGCAAGCTAGGAGGTGAAACCATCCTTGGGATGTCAGTCTATTCATGAAGTTATGCACAGGATTGAGTGGTGAGGCTGTGGATGGGCAATATGTATGGCATGAGGAAGGGAGCAGGGTCTGAGGATGGCTGTCTTGTCATACACGAAATAGGAGGATGGGTAGACTGTGGCACTCTAAGAGATGGGTAAATGTTTAAATACTGACTTTACTATTTTTGCTTTGTTTTGCTGTCACTTAAAGGAATGCTTTAAACTTTGGCCAAGGTGGTATGCTTAGAAACCAGCTTCTATGTTTGTTTGTTCTTGCTCCTATCTCTTGTTTAGTTTATTAACCAATGCTCTCACTAAAAAAAAATAAATAAATGCTGGTATGGCATTTTCATTAAAATCAGGTAGATTGGCACACTTTGAAGTGAAACAATGAGCTGTGAAGTTCCAGTTCCAGTGAGATTGGTGTTTATCTGCTCTGTGTATATAGCAACAAAGCTTTCCACCTTGTGGGAACATGTATGGACATGTCTTCATGCTTGGATATACACTTCATTTATGTTCTTAGGTAATTTTCCACTACCTTCAGCAAAATCCAGGATGTGCTTTGTGTGTATGTGGCAGTTAGTCAAATCTAAAAGTCCATTGAATTACACAGAGGGCAAACTCACCCAGATGTATAAAACAGAGGAGCAAAACAAACATTATCATCCAGAAAAGGTGCATTGAAGAAACTCTTCTTAGTTTTATTCTGCTTTGAGTAGTAAACTTTACTTCCATATCATTACAGCTGTTATATCACTTTTTTCCCCAGCTTTGCCATTCTCATCCTCAGAGCTGAAAAGAGAAAAGAAACAAAGCCATTGCATTTTAAGACTAACTTTCTATTTCTGATGCTAAGTCTCTGTATTTAAAAAATGAAGAATACACATACCTCGAGTGGTTACTCCAGCAGAATAAGCATTGTTTTAGTGTTATAGAAAGAAATCAGAAGGCGTTAGTTCTGGTAATTTTGCAGTAAAGTGACTCTAAGAAATTACTCCATTATCACTATTTGAAAATTAACACGGCTCTTTTCTGTTTTCTGTTCCCTTCACTAACCTGTTGCAGGCAGATGGTATTGTCCTTGACTAGATACTGGCAGATTACAAGGATACATGAATAATTAAACAAACTCTTTGTTTAAACTCCTCAGTGGGAGCTGTAACTGTTTGGAATCCTTTTTCTTTTGTGTTAATGTTCACAGAAAACTTTCCTCTCTTCCTGGTGTAGTGAGTCAGAATGGGAGTTAGTCATACTCCTGATTTAAATCTGACAGAGTAACTTAGTATCTATATAAACATCAGGGTGGCTATTGTCTGTAACTGGGTATAATGTGGGTTAGTTTGAAAGTGCCAGTGCAGGGCAGATGATTAAATGTTAAAGTTATTCTTAGACCAGCAATATAATGATGCTGTTTGATATGTAGCAGCCTCCTCCCACCATGCAGTTGATCTGAGAATGCAGTAGCAACACACTCCAGCCCTCTGACCTGTGAGTTTGAAGAGTTGCCCAAAATAGCATGTCTTGTTCCTTTATCCTGCATATATCTCTGTACTGAGAGTCAGAGGGTCAAAGCAGCTGTTTACTTGATTTATGCATGTCAGCAAAATGTCCAACCCGAGTTACGTTTTGACTGCTGAAGTTGTTGCAAATCATCGAAGCATCGGAGTGTAATATTCTGTCACAGGGCTGCTGATGTTAAGCTTAGCTCTTACAAAAGAGGTCTGTTTGCAGACCAAGGAATTCTGAAGGATTCAAGTCTTGGTTGTGGTTTGAGAGCAATCAGTCTAATGCTTCACTTATAGCCAATAGTCCATTTTTGTCTTGCTCTGTGTTACAGAAATGGATGGCATGAGAGCCTGTTCCATACTGTCAGTAGATTTGACTGCCCATTTGGCTTCAAGTTTTTCCTTTCCTTATTCACTCCACAATGTCTATCCTTTGTTCCCCACAAGGACTCTTAATTTCCCTGATGGGTATTGAATCTTCAAAACATTTGCACACTAATTGATTTGACTGAAATGTAAAGAAGAAAATAAGCTCTAATAATGCAAACCCCTGATGTCTTAATTATAGCACTGTCATCCTTTCTGTATGGTTTTTCTGAGAGCACATACTTGACATTTGTCCCCTCACCGAGCTCATGGGGAAAGGAAAATTATACTTATATGGAAAGAGGTATGTCCTATACTTCTGGCAGTTCAGGAACAAGCTGAATGCTCCTAATTTAATCTGAAGGTTCTCTGTATAGATTAGCACATGGAATCATTCTTTTTTGTCTCCTAGCTGTCCTTGGCCATCACAAACTTTTTTAGTAACTGACTCTGAAGGTTCATTTCTTCCCAAAGCAAGACTGTTACATAAGGGGCCACTGCCATTGTCTGTCCTGTGCTTTGTTGCTTCTTATTCTTTCAGAGTGTCTTCAGTGCCTGTTTAATGTTCAAATCATGCAACTGCCTCCCAAAGCTTCCATTCCAGACAGGATTATTTTTTTCTGTTGTACGATTTACTGGTTTACTTATGAATGATCAGGTACCAAAAATAATTCTGTCTCCCCTTGTTTCACTGATGATGTTTAGGGTGAACCTGCTAGGCTGGGCATCAGTGGCTGCTTTGAAAACAATTTATTTCCCTAAGAAACAGCTCTGTGTAATACATTATTATAGATTTAAGAGTCTTTCCTGGTTTTGTTTTGTTTTTAAAAGTCACAGTAGGATTACAGGACTGCTTGGGAAAAACTGAGTCACTTCCTGTTTTTTCCACTGATCAAAATGTCCTGGGGAGTGGCAATAAATAGGTGGAGTGAGAGGAATATGGCTTAATTCCAAATTCTAGTGGGCACTTAAGACTCTCACTTGGAGGTGGTACTGACTGTTGGGGTGTATTTTTGAGGCAGTTGCCAAACTGTTTTTAATTTAATTGGGACCACTTTTTTCCTAACCGTCTTATTTTCTCCTTGGTGGAATAATTTTAAGTAAATGGGCAAGACCAAATACAGATTAACAACACAGATTAACAACACAGATTCTCAAATGTTTTTGCTAGATTTACACTTATCCCCCGTCCCTGAAAGTCACTGTTTGTTTTTCACTAATGTCAAAAGAGAGAGAATGAAGATTTTTCAGTGTCTGAGTGGCAAGAGTTTCAGATACTACTTTCAGGAGACAAAAGTAAGCAAAGTTACAGGTAGAAGTGCTTAGATACCACCCTGGGGCCTGTATATGGCCCAAGTTCACAGTTAGTTCTTGGAAACCTCTTTCCCAGGATCTATTCAGAAGCACCCACACAGCAGGCTGTAGGTTGAATGAATTGTTTTGGTAACAACCAGCCAGTGGGTTGGTAGGTGTGTTGCTTTTCCATTATATGCTTGTATGTATATGATGGGGCATTTAAGGGACTGTCTCCGAATTGTAATGGGTGGTAGCAGTTGCTGGAGTGGTTTATCTTGCCTGTACCAGTTACTACTGCTTTCATTTGCTCTCATAAGAGAAGCTGGCAGCAGCCTTTGCTTCTGGAGGATGCAGGGAAGTGCACAGATGGCAGGGTGGTGCTTGAGAGAAGCAAAGGTCCTTTCAAGTGGCAGAAAAGCTCTTCACTCTGAGGATGGTGAGACACTGGAACAGGTTGCCCAGGCAAGTTGTGGATGCTCCATCACTGGATGTGCTCACAATTAAGTTGGGAAGACTTTAAGCAACCTGGTCTAGTGGGAGGCTCCCATGACAGGGTGAGTGAAAGTAAATGATTTTTAAGGTCCCTTCCAACCCATTCTATGAAAAGTGCAGTGGCCTCACTGATAGGAAGGGCTGGGCAGCACTGCTGGGATCTTGCAGGCTGTTGTGTGCATGACTGCATGAGGCTGCTGCCCCTGTAGACTAAGAATGTTACTTACTGAACAACTCTTCCCAGTCAGCTCATAATGGTGGAAAAAATACTTGAAACTCCTTATGTGATCCAATGACCACCCTCTCTCCTGGCTTTACCTGCATGGTAAAGAAATGCTGGGATGCCAATGCAGCTTAAGGCAGGGTCCGCACTTAGGCTTTTGCTGAGTTGCGAAATTATTTGAAATATAGTCTGGAAGAGGAGCAGGGAGCAAATGTGGGATCAGGACCCCTGATCTCCCTGTAATTCAAGGACAGTGTTCTTTCCTTGAAATGGAATATGACTGCTGTCTGAAATCTGCTGCCCTCTAAATATACTTAAATGCATTTTAATTGTATGCTTTGAAGTGCAACATAATCATAAGAGCTTTCTGTGTTTCTGGAAGATCTTTACTATTGTTCTTTCAATCTTATAATAAAACTTTCTAATAAAAAATAGAGTATTAATGAAATATAAAAAGTGATTAAAAAATAACGCTATGGACTACATGGAATAGCCATGTGTAGTGCTGAAAACCATTTCACTGTCTTTCAGAGGCAATAGATAAAAATATCTATAGATAAAAAAATATTAGATAAAAATATCTAACTTGGCTCAAAAGAAAAAATCAGCCAAAACTTATATAAACATAGTCAAGGCAGGGCTGGCTGGCAATGTTGATTCCAGAAAAATGCAAAATAAAGCTGGTTATTGAACAGCCTTTCTGATTTAAGGAGCATTTAGGATTATCTAGGAAGTGGTTAGAGTGCAGGTAGGCACAAAAACATTCAAGTGAGGAGGCAGTATTAAGAAGCAATGCTGTTAGCTACCTGCTAGAAATGAAAACTAATTCTGCCAATTGAGGTAGCATTAATGGAACATTTAATTGTTGCTTGAAAGAGAACCACTTTTCATCTTCGAAGGTTACAGAAATGGCTTTTCTGAGACAGTTTATTTTCTAAATTTTGATATGGTAACTAGTGCATTGCTGGAAATGAAATAATTCAACAATACCAAAACGCAGATTGGCATTTGTCCACAAACAAGAGCAAAGAAATCGTTAGTAACTGCGCATTAGTCCATGAAACAATCCAAATAATGAAGTGAAACAGTTGTTAGCAGGTAAAAGTAGTGTCAGTTTGCTACATGAGCAAACAGCAGTGACAAGATTTTCCTTTTCTGTTACCTGTTAGTGAGGGATCTTCAGTACCATCTCCAGATACCTGGCTGTGAAGATGAGCTCGGTGTGTCGAAGAGCTCAAGTGTTCCTCTTGTTCTTGCAGGGAGATGGAGTTTTTGTGGGGTACCTTGTTGAGGCTTGTGCTCAGGCCATGCACAAGGTTCATCTGTGGCACTTCTGTGCTTTTCCTGCTTGGTGGCTGATAAACCTGACTATAGCGGCCTATGGGATGATATGCTGGTTTCTCAGATTTGCTGTCATCTTCATCATCATCATCAATGACAACTAATTCTGCCCGGATAACCCCATCATATCGTGACAACTTTTGATCTGCATCGTCGTCATCAACACGCTGATAACCCATGAAAATCATTGTTACTGGTTCAGAATCATCCACGTAACACGGTACAGCTTGGACAATGCTGTATTGGACATCTTCCTCATCTTGGGGTGCAGGGGATGTTTCATTAAGATGGCAGGGGCTTATAGAACTTGTCTCATTATGTCTTTCTCTTGTATTCTGGTAAGGTTTTGATTCCTCAGGCGCAGCTTTTCTTTCTTCATTATGTATTGTCCCGTTCTCAGGATTAGTGTGTGCTTTCTTCTCTGAATGGGGAAGTACTGGAGAGGGAGACTTTGGCTTTATTACCTTTGGAAGGTCAAGCCCATTCTCTTTAGGTTGCTGCATAAAGGGCTCTGTTTTGGAGGTGAATTCTGTCTGATGTTTGCTAAATCCATTCATCTCTCTTCTGTGAGTCTCTTCCGGTTTTGGTCCAGGGACTAATTTGTCTTTGTGAGGAGTAACTGGCCTGCAAAATTTGTTTGCAAACACAGGCTCATGGTACTCTGTAGGAGACTGGGAATTTTTTTCAGTTGCTTGCCGTAGCAGGTCCTCCACCTCAACTGGAGCAAGTTCATCCATCTCGTTTTGTGTTGTGCTGCCATTTGAGGACACTGCATAGACTGACTTCCTGCCATCATCATAGACTTTAATTCCTGTCTCTTTAAACTCCTTTGAGGGAAGAGGTATTGTTGATAACACTGTGTTTTCTCCTGTTTTCATGTCTTTTTCAACTTTAATTTCCATGGCAAACAATGCTGTTGAAAGAAACAAGGGCTTAAACTGGTAATGCAGCAGCTGCAAGAAATATAGAAGAGTTCTGGTGGTGATCGAGAATGACTGTCAGTGAATTATTAGCTGTGAAATTATCACTACATAACCAATCTATTGGATTCTCATGTTTGAATGCCCCCTTCCATCCGGTCAAAACTTAAAGTGGGGAAAATTTGGGGGTTTTTGATCTAATTCTGTGAGGAAAAATAAGCTGTTGAGGAACCAGTTTTCATTATGGGATTGACTGAGAAAGTCAGATTTAACCTTGTTTTGTTGGGCAGTAGCAGTTGAAAGATCTCAATGTGATACAAGAGTACAGTCTTGGGCACTCAGAAGGGTTATGAGGCTTTGTAGCCTGTAGCAGTTGGGAAAAAACCAGCCTATTGCTGGCTGCTCAGTAGCTGGAAGTGCAGACAGAAAAGGTGAAATGGATGATAGGAAGGGAGAAACTACCTCGTTATGCCAGGTGAAGGAACTACGTGCTGGAAAGAAGTGCCGGAGTTGAAATGACTTAAGCCTTATTCTCAATGGCACATACCTTACACTAGTGCCCCACCTCTTGGTTCTGAGGACTTCAGTGATAACATAGCTCAAATGAGAGTAACATTATCCTGTATCTGTAATGTTTATCATTCCCTTAAAGTGTATTAGATCCCACTTGCAGGAAGTCTTTGCACTTTTTGACTCTCTTTGGAGTTACTAATAAGCAGTACCTTTTCTTTTTTCTTCGTCACTGGTGGCAGCATGTGCTGTACTTCTCAGTGCAGAAGGCCTGAAATGCTTGGGAAGGTCAGGTATGTTGGCATATATGTAATCTGCTGCCTCTGAATAAAGAAGATTAACAAAGCATTTAGTATGCTTTCACTGACGTCTGCAAGAACCTTTCAGAAAATATTTACTTGACAAAACATACCTTTTTCAACTCCTGCTTTTTCAGTCTTCACAGACTAGGAAAGAGAAACATTAACAATAAATGTAACTAGTCAGATTTAAGAAGTTAACTAGACAGTGCTTTACCTTTTACCTGATAGTTTAAACTTTTTGTGTGCACAAATTCATAATGAGAAGGTTCTAAAAGTGAAACCTGCACAGATGGAGCAACGATAAGAGAGAAAGCGAAACTTTTCTAGTCTTTATTGCTACTGTAATTCCAAGTCTCACAGGGAAGGACAGGGTGTGGCAAAGTGTTAATCAGTGACACAGCCTCACACTGTGGCCCAAGCTAGCTGGCTTCAAAGATTTTTCAAAGGCTCTGCTTTGGCTTTCCAGTTGTGCTTATCTCTCTGCTTATCTTTAAACTGTGTGTGTTTAAGATCAACTGGAGAACTGAAATTTAGCTTCATCATGGTACTTTTTTTGAGACAGTTCAAGATGTTCAAATATCAAAATGACCTTTGACAAAGACTAACGACTGATAATATTGAGTCATGTTTTGCTATAACCTCTCTCAGGCACTTAGGGGAAAGCATATTGCAGTTTAGCTGGGCTCATCACCTGTAGGAGTAGGATGAACAAGCAAATGGAGACATCTGTGCACTTGAACAGTGTAGCATCTGGACACCTCTTGTATTTGAATGGTGGTCACTTTTGATGAAAGTTCATGACCACACACAAGATCCAGATAGTTCCCCTTTCCCTGGTTATTCTGAGGAACGAGCGATGAATTCTGCTTCTGGAGTGATTTGGCACTAACCTTTATTATGTCTTCTGTTGTTTTCTCAACAGACTTAAGTTTCTTTAAAATTGCTTCTTCCTTAGCTGAGACTTCCATTTCCTCTCTTTCCAGAGCCTCAATTTCCTTCTCCAGTCTGCAATTACAATTCCCTTTGATTTAATACCAGGTGGAGAACAACACTGCAGATTTAATACATTGTGAACGTAGGCATTTATGGGGCTGGTGCTACTTACCCTGACAAATTATGTTCGAATATATCAGCTTATGATTTTGCATGCATCAGGAAATACTGTGAAATAGCACTCATTTAAAAAAAAATAACAAAGTACATGCTATGCATTCCTTTTGGACTTACTTTGAAAATAACTTCTGAAATTAACTTATTTTGCAGGAGGGAACAGATGAAGAATATAGCCCTCCAAAAGCAAAATTTCCCTCCTATACTATCTCATACTGTGACTACTCCATTTTAATTAAGATGTGGGAATCTAGTGTACAGACACCAGGGTTACAACTTTGTGTATTCATTATGTATGTGTACTTGTACACGTGATGAGAAGAGGCAAGTTCTTTTGTTGTAAGAATGTCGGAAGAATGCTCTTGTACCTAGTAGTACTGAAAGGGCTAATGTACATCACCTCATACACTGTTTATATAGCCAAACTGGATTCAGGAGGTTCCGTCAAGGGAGATAGCTCGAGTCAATCTAGAACTAGAAATTAGTCCCAGAAGAACCTCCTCTATCAATGGAAATCTAATTGCATTTGTATTTCTGAGGAGTTCAACAGGTATCACCTTTTTGAAATAAAATAATCATATTTGCAAGTACTTTTTGTGGATAAACCAGCTCTTAATTTTCTAATACAAAAACTAATACAGCTAGAAATCATAATAGTGATGTGCTTTGCAGGCTACCTTTATAAAATAACTTCATAATTTTGTGGTTTTTGAAAACTAAGCAACCTGAGTAGTGGCTGCTCAAGAGAATAAAGCCTGAAGCTTTGTTTTTCTGTCTGGAATTGAGAATGAAGAATTTACAAACACCCAGGGTGATGAAGGGGCTTTCTGAAGGGGGTTGGGTTGTGTGTATGCGTAGCTCTGAGATGCAAAGACAGTTCTCTATGTTTTACAAAGAGTACAAGCCTATCTTTTATTATCAAATTATACTAACAGGGTATTCTCTAAGACAGCAGGACATTCAGCAATTGACTTATGTCTGTCAGATTTTTATCATCACAAACCACAAGTATTTTGCCAGTTAAGACTTGGCTGATGGTCTATTTTTCTTAAAACCACTCTGTGTTCAAAAAAAAAAAAAGAGCGGGGAAGGCTGCAACTCAGCAGTTAAAATTTCTTCTGGACTATTGACTTCTGCTGTAGGATTGTACATTATTTAAAAGGGGTCACAGCTCCCTTTCCCTCCTCTTTTCCTGGGATGTTAAATCTGTTACATGGTGTCTTGTGTGTTAAAGCTGAGTACAATGTGTAAAGCATCTTTTTCCTAATTAGAGTTTTTGTTTTCTTAGGATTAAGGCATTTGGCAAAATATTTCTAGACAGAAAGGTGGAGGATAAAATTTCTCATCTCTGTATATGTGAGGGGGAGAAAGCTATGCACAAGTCTAAGGTAAAGTATCTCAGTCAAATTCTTTTTTCTAGTCACTAAGCAGTAACTTAAGCAGGTACTCCATATCCTTTATATTTATTTTTTTTAACTCTTTCTAGTCAAGAGTGTTCCTTTCTGCATAAGCATATATTTGTTGTGTTTTAAATAGAAATTTGATGTACTAGCCTAGTAGTTGAGAATTCACTTTTTGATGAACATCTAGAATCAAGTCCACATTTAACTCTGAACTGAGACTTGAACTGCATTTCTTATGCTGTAGGTGAGTGCCACATGGCTTCAGTTTCCTGATTCATTCACCTTTTTGAGATGTTTTTTGGAAGAATTTCTTTAAATTTAAAAGAAAAGAACAAAACTCCAAAACATTTCATCTTTGAATGAAATATATCTTCCATTGTTTTTTGAATCCATGTCAAATTAATTACTGTAGTGTTAAGGCAACTGCAACTGATATCACAAGTTGCTGAGATCAGTCAGAACAGAGTTACTACTAGGTCTGAGGCAAAGTTAGAAATAGAGTAATGATGGCTTATAACCCTGATAGTAAAAAATTGTTTTATCTTTTGACTTACTCTTTAGTATGGACTAGGATCCACAATATACCAAAGTCAACATCATTGCTAGAAGCCTGTCACCCTTTATAGTAAGCAGAATGTAAGTTGAATGCAGGCTGGCAAACAAGCACTATTTATTTCCTCCTCTGTGACTGCTTGAAGAGTCTAAATCAACACCGTGGCTCTTGTCCTGTTTGAACTTGCAGTGGTGGAGCTACAATAATAGGATACTATGTGGACTTTTTTTTGAAACACAAAGGTGTCACAGACCTCAGAACTGACATGTGAAGAAAATTGCTACAAAAGGATAAAATTCCCAAAATATTTAAAAGCAGATAACACTTTGGTCCTGAGCTCTGCAAGATGCCTTGGTGCCATTAAGACCCTGCTCAAAAGTACTAATCATAGTGCTAAAATGTAAAAAAATTTATAATGAGGGGAATGAATATTCTTGGAGGGATATAAATGAAGTAATGC
Source organism: Actenoides lindsayi (assembly GCA_025331215.1). Lineage (NCBI taxonomy): Eukaryota > Metazoa > Chordata > Aves > Coraciiformes > Alcedinidae > Actenoides > Actenoides lindsayi. The sequence continues at coordinate 135,416 of WTSP01024215.1, read as the reverse complement.
AATGACTGTGTGCTGTATTTCTGCATTTCTTAGGGAATATTTTTTAATATATTGAAATGTTGTGTTTTTACATGAGACTCAATTGCAGTAGTACCATAACACAAAAATTAATCATTAAAACCTCACAGAAAACTAATGAACTGAAGAATCATTAACTTTTACTATGGGTTTATGTCAGTTAGAAGTCTAAAAACTCCTAGACACACAGGTGGAAGAAGAGGAGGAAAAAACCCTGGAAAGATACTGAAGAAAAAAAATGAGGTGGGGAGAGAGAGAGAAAACACAACCTCAAATAAATCAAAGATGATAAACCCCATATAGTTATCTGAGAGATCAAGAAAAGTATTATTTAAGTTTATATATGCTCACACCCATAGCAACACCCACTTTTTATGGTAATTAAGAGGACTGACTCAGTACTCAGTGGGGTTAGGGAAAAATTCTCATACCCACGTAATGGGAGTTGCACGTAGACCTTAAGTCTCTCTCTTACACTCATACTTCTCTACAGATGTAGTTTTTTATGGTACATTTTCAGAGGATGTTGAGTGTGCATGCTGGAATTTGTTGAAAGGAAGCTTTTAAAGGGTGCAATCTTTATAGTTCAAAGAAATCAAAGTCCTTTTGATTTTACGCAGTTGAAAAGTTAGGCCAGAATCTTTCTGGTGTGTTTAAATCTTTAGAAACTTCTAAATCAATGACATTTTTATGAAGTTACATCACAGTTTGTCTTGAAAGGATCTAGCAGCTGCACTAGCAATTTTAAGAAACTATATTTTGATGATGATGCTCTTTTTTTGTAGTGAGAAGGAAGTATAATACAAATACTGTATTAAATAAGTCCTTTGGATATTTGTCCTTATCTCCTTAAGTAGTGTTCATTATTTGAGCGAGGGAAATGAGTATGGAGGTGTGGATGAAAGAAGGAACCTCAGCAGCCAAGGTACTAAGTGGGAGGTTTCTTTTCCTAAGTAGCAGCTGGATTAAGAAATCCTATAGAGTCTACCTGACTGCTGCTGGCCACCAGCTGATCTGCTGGGGTTGGCACAACTGCCACCCCAGAAGATAAATAAACAGCCTAAGAATGAAATGCAGATAGGAGGATGCTACCCTGGAGAATACTGGACTGAGAGGAAAAGGCAGTTTAGCATGTTGTCATGTGTTTTGAGGTGAGTCAAATACTTCAACTGGAGCCCATCTAGCCTTAGTCTGCCTTCACATCCCATTACAAGCCTTTGAGTAGACCTTAGTAAATGTAATGTTGTTTGTGCATTTTTAAGTATGTTGTGTAGCAACTAATTCCATCAAGAATGAGTGCTATTAACTGAAGATTAAATGAGAAAATGGGATTCTGAATTCTTCATTCAGCTTTTACACTGACCAAGGATATGCTCGCTTGGCTCACTGTAACTTTGACCGTGTAAAGAGGATGAATAGGACAGATAATTTAAATGCTATTTTTTGTCCGTAACCAGAGCGTTCAGCTATTTGTCTGCAGGGTGGTTCAGGCCACTTGCTATTCACTGTTTTGTTGTTGATACAAAGAATGAAACTCTCCCTTTTATCAAAAGATGCTCAAATCCAAACTGATTAGCAGACATACATTAGCTCTGTTCAACATCCAAGTATTGAATGTTTCAAAACAGGTCCCATTTAGGAGTGTGATGGAAAGGCCCATGCCACTCTGTAAATAATCTGCCTGCAATTGATTGTCCTCTCCGCAGAAACAAACAAAGACTGGTCTGAGGGTATTCACAAAGTCTTTGCAGCGACTCAGATGTTTTTTTAACGGAAGAAAAAACCCATGCAGAACAATTATCAGAGTGAATCTCTCTGAATCAAATGAAGTTTAATAATCAGATGCCCAGAAGAAAGAATTCTACTCAGCTTCTCAATCTTTCTTGCTGCTACTGCATGACATGTGTCTACATCAGCAGTTTAGAAATCTTTGATTTACAGGGTAGGTCAAAGGTATGACTTCACATATATATAGTCATGCAAGCCTTTGTTAGCTTGAGTGGTATCTGTGGCATAGCAAAAGCACTGTGCACGTACTGAATGGTGCATATTTTGTACTTTTTAGTGGACTTTGTTCATCCTGAACTCTGTATTACTAGGTTTCTGTATTGCTGGTGGCTGGTTGGAACCTGGGTTGGGTATGTCTAAACAAAATGTAATGATAATCAGGAAGGCAGCGTGCATGTTTTTCTAGACAGCTACTGAAGAGCTGTAGGAAACATAATTTATAGCAAAAGATGCTTGCTGTTAATAAACTACTTAAATTCCTAGTTCAGAGGGAAGTTCCCACATGACTTTAAGTATGTTCTACCTCTGTTCTCCATCTCTACAATCAAATTGACCTTGTCTGAGTCTTCTGTGTATCATGAATATAAAAGCTGCCAAAGATTTGAAGATGCATAGGTAGTTTGGTTACGAGAGTAAATATATCAGTAATGAAAATATTTCCTTTGATATCAGGGTCTTGCAAACCTCTACGCTGTCTCGCAAACTTTAGCAATGGTGAATTAAGTGCCCTTAATTCAAAATGGCTCTGGAGTGTAATTAGGAGCATTTATGTACTGATTTTAATTTCTAGGATGCATTAGATCTGCAAAACTCTTACTGTAAAAGCGAAGACAGCATGTCATTGTGTTATATTTTGTTTGTCAGTCTTTTTATGGTGATGTAATTTGTCTGATTCATTTCACTGCAAATAAATCTAAAGTATTTCAGATGTATGTCAGGAAGTAGGAATAATTTTAAGGAGGAAGCAATGTGGTGGAGCTTCCCCGTAGAAGGTCCCAGGGAGGAAAAGTTAGTTGATAACACTGGTATTAACAACAAATATCTGTGGAAATACTTGGTTCACCATGAAAACAAATGAGTTGCCATGAAAGAGCAGCATATGTAAAAGAACCCCCATTCACAGGTTTTATTAAGCAGGTGTAGTAAAAGATACAGCCTTATGCTCTTGGAAAAAGAATATTTTTACTAAGAGGAAAAAGGCTAGCAACTACAAGCAAACATTGTGGTTTTCTCCACTGTAGTGCTTACAGTTAGGTGCAAGTGAACTTAATTCATTTCATTTTCGTCAGCATTTAAATAGCTGATGTTCTGACCATTAACCAGCCGTCTACATTTACAGACATTACTTGTGCTTGTAATTAACTACATCTGAAACTATGTAGGAAAAGAATTCATACCTAATGAATTTCTCTTAAATGCAGGCATATAAAGAGAAACTTTTAAAAAAGACCTGAAATCTTCTAATTCAGATAAACTTTAAAATTTATAACCTTTGGTCAACTTCTGGATCCAATCTAGAATTAAAGATGATGGAATATTCCTTTGTGATGCTAATTTGCCAACATGAATTAAAGGAGATTTTGGGGTTTGGAGCTCCTTCTGGATTACTGTTTTACTATTTCTAATAGCAATAAATTCTAGTCATGCTAATACAAAATATGGCTGAATGAATATGGCTCTATTCAGAGAAGCAAAGCTCACTGTAGTCTGAGGAAATAAAATCGAGGGCACTGAACTGAAGACAACTTCAGGTCAATAATTACAAAAACGATATCAAAAGTGTTACAAACAGGAATCTGCAAGACAAGGGAAATGACATTATCTATGTCATAATATTTACATTGTAAGAAGGTTTTAAAGTCCTAATCCTGTATTCTAAGTCTTCTGAGGGATAGGACAGGAGCGACCTGCTGCCACTGTTGCTGTGAGATAGCTCAGTTACAGGGGCTCTGACTGCAGAGAACCCTAGAAGTATGTGTTATGAGCTGACAGACTAGATTTAGGTGCTGGAGGTACAATACACTTCCTGCTAAAATATTGCACTAGTTTTAAGGCAGTCAGTATTCAGAATGTCAATAGCTCTCCTGAAGGGCGTAGATGTTCCCAGACCTCTAATAGAATGGCTTGTTCTTCACTTGGGTGCTGTCAAATGAATTGGCAACAGTGTAGAGGTAGGTTATGTGAGGAGAATAAAAGCAACCTTCCCTCCAACACAGCCACACACCACAGCCAGTTTTTGACTTGGTTCTGTGACTTAAAAGGAAAAAAACCCTCTCTTCTGAGCCTTCCCTGCACAACTCTCCTGGTGATCGCTCTGTCACAGGGACCTGTGTTGCATGTCTTCATAATCACAACACTGTCTACCTCATAGCACTGACTGCAACAAAGAACTCTACAGAGCTGTGTGAAAAGCTGTTATGTTGAGAAGAGGGCTTTCCAGGAAGAAATCATTGTAATTCTGGGACAAACTAGCACTAGGCTGCTGCCTGTCAGCCAAGAGAATTATTATTTGTGTCAGAGAGATACAATAAGGAGGGAAATGGGTGAGAGACAATCAGAGGAGGTAATCTTGGTGACAACTTTACCAAAAGAGTGTTTGTAGAAGGACAGTGGAGGAAGAGAATAGTATGGAGGAAGATGCTATTGATCCAACATACAGGAGGAAGCCCCAAAAAAGGATGATGGAGCTTTTCAGAATCTAAAGAAACAGGAACACTTCATTATTTCTGTGGGTCCTAAGGGATAGTATCAGTCAGTATGCCTGGACCCAGGGAAGGAGCTGATTGTGTACAGAGCCCTGTATTTGGGAAAGGCTAACTGCAGCTAATAAGCACCTAGAATCATGTCCATAGTAAATAAAGGAGTCATATGTGAGGATGTTAACTCTATGTGCTTGGGAGGCACTAGCAATGACATTTGTAAGAACATCTCTAATAAAAGGTAGGAAAAGGTCTTTGCTATAACAGTCTTCTGGGAATAAATTGAGGACAAAACATCATGGAAGATAAGTGAAAATAAGGCAAGTGGTACTAAGAGGGCTAGGCAGCTAATACTGTTCTGAAGTCATGTCCTACAGTAGGAGCTGGGAATTAAAGACTGTGCAGGGCCTGGTGAAATTGAGGAACTTTTAAAACTATCTACTGTTACTTTGAAATTCTGATTCAACGATTGAGCTCTCAGAGGAAAGCCCATATATATACTGTGGCTTTCATCTATTGAGTATAGTGTGAAGGGGGTATCTGGAATTGGAGAAACAAATACTCTGCAAGATGTTTTTTGTGCAGTTTGTTGAAATTCGTAGTATGGAAGCTTACATTGTGCATTCTCTAACTCTAGCTGACTAGAACATATAACAAAAATTGCTTTATTCTGTGTATCAGACTGCGTAGGTTTAGCCCTTGCTGGCATTTAAGTTTTTTACAAAATAAAGTAGGAATTTTAAGAAGGTACCATTTTAACCCAGACAGAGGGTAGGGCTAGGGGTACTGCCCTACCTGAAAATGTCTCGTTCCAGCTCATAAGTCCGTTGTTGGTCCTCCTGATTCTGCTTCTGCATTTCTTCTTGCTCTTTTGGAGTGAGAGAACTAAGGCCATCCAAGAGCCATTTTTCTCGCAAGGCCTTTTTCTGATGGGGGGGGAAAATATAGATAAGTAAATGTATTTTGAAAGTTAGGCAACTCAATCATTTACTGTGTTTGTCTTGAGACCATGGGCGTGATCCACATTCTTGTACTCTATCTACCCTAAGGCAGCCTAGCAGCAGTGAGTGCCGTTGAAAGACAAATGCTAAAAACCGTTTGTGTTTTGAGGTTGTCTTAAAACCAGAGTCATTAAAAACAACGTCCCATTTTTGGTATATCCAAGAAATACCTAGAGGGTGTCAGTTGCTACCTGTAACAGATTAATATTTATAAGTGGATCCAGTGATGTGTTTATCCTTAATAAAGTAAAAGAATTGTTTCAAAGTGTGCTGACTACAGCCTTGTGCAAAAGGCTCCAGTCAGAAGCACTATGGTTTTATTTCAATAGCTCTTGTACATAAATTTGGGAAGGGGGTGGGGTGGGGTGTAAAAGGTGAAAATTTTCTGTAAATAAGGTAAGGGGGAAGAGATCTCTGGAGTTAGTGATGCAATGCACTCTCTGGAGTTTACAAAGAATTTGAGTAATCATGGTAGTGAACTTGCGCTTTATCTGGTGAGTACGTGTGGAATAAGAGTGGGACTGAAAAGGTGGAGCACGAGTTGCTGATGTCTGGTTAGTGTTTCAGCAGACCTGTTATGTATTTAGAAATGCTGTTGTAGGTGTAATCTAAGGCTTATGTATTTAAGTCCTGACCTGTTTATTGTCTGTGAAGTTCTTTCTATACCGTAGTGGCTTATGAGTATATTATATTTGCACACATGAGTGGATCTCTCAGCTGTGTTTTGAAAAATGACTGTATGCATTGACTGCTTCCTACAGCTGCTTTAAAATACGAAAGGTGGCATCTGAAAGTCATCAGACCTCTCTGAAATATTCCTGATGTAGAAAAAAATAGTTATGGACATAAGCTCATATTTGCAGGCTACCATGAAGACTTTCTTGCACTGTTTTTTACTTCCTTCAGTCTAATTCAGGAATATAAATCTAGTTGCTGCCTTGGGGAGGAAGTGGGAGTTACAGCTTCTTTCAACGGGGGAGGAAAAAAAAAAGCACACAGAAGGTTTTTAATTAACTGTGATTTTTTCATTTATAATTTAGGTTCCTTGAGCTGTCTGATTTCCATGTTAGGTTTTTTGGTGCTGTTTTTGGTTGTGGTTTGTTTGTCTTTTTCCCCTTATATAGTCTTGTTAATTGTAGGACGCGGTTGAAGATTAAATTGGAGTTTGACTACTGTTGCTTTGAGGCAGAGCTGTGCCCAGCACTGGTGAGAAGGCTGCGTTATCCTCAGAGCTGCTTGCAGTGGCTGTTGGAATCCGTGCCTGCAGCCTGGGTGTTGAGTCATTTAAACTGTTGCTTCCTACACTTCTCTGTTTACTGTATACTTTACATAAGGTTATTACTGAGGCCCAACTGATGGCAGAAGATGCACGTAGGACCTGATCCACAGTTAAATGCAGTGCAGTTTTCAACTTGCTTAGTGTGACATGCATAATGTGATAGAAACTGTGACTAAACCAGGCCTGTTGGGAATTCTGTGGCACTCCATGGTACTCTTTCTTATTTTTTCCCCCCAGAACATAGGAGCAATGTTTACAGTTACATTAGCCCTGCCAGACAGTATTCTCTCTCTCAACACTGGATTCTAGGAAATCTGTGGGAAACAAGGGGTGTTTAGAACCGAAGTCCTCAGACTTGACTCTGGCTGTAAGATCACTTGGCAGCACTTCCTGGCAGTTGTGTTTTAGGCTTAAATGAAATAAATGCAGATTTTAATAGAATAGTTTTACCTGATCTGGTAGATGAATGTAGTTTCATGTTGGCACAACTCTTATTGACCACAAAATACTGTTTTCTCAAGCTGGGGGGAGCACGGTTGTTAACTACCTTTCCATCAAGATGTTTAGATTTTAATGATAAATAGGGCTCCTAGGAAAGTGAAATTTTAATCCTGGCTTGAACTGAATTAATCTAGCATTGCTGTCTCTAAAAGTAAATTTACAATTCCTTGTGGGAATTATAGTAGGGCTGGCACTGTGGACCTCAGAAACTGCTAACACCATTGACATCCCCAAACGCTTCCTGTACGTATACGGTTAGGCCCAAGAAAACAAACTCCCCAAGTACAGGCATAACACAATAGTGTTGTTTTTGTCTTTTTCTAGAGTAGTTTGTTGCTGCTTACAACTAAATGCTGTGCAATATTTTGCCGTGCAATATTTTTTAGTTAATTGGTCACTTCTGAGAGAATGACATATTGTGTAGTTGGAAACAGCCTTTGAACAACAGTTTCAAGGCTGCTCCACTGAGGCATTGGCACAAGGCAGTGCAGAAGTAGCCTGAAGCTTTTCAAGGACAGCTTTGGGGCTGTCAGGTTCTTTTCTGCTGTCTAGCATTTCCTTCTTCTGTACTGAATCTCTAGCTTAGTACTGGGTTGTCCATGTCATACATGAAAGCACTTTTCATTTTGCATTAGGCTCAGTGTGTTAAGGGAGAGGGATACTATGCATTGCGGTACGGTAAGACCCTGGGGTGGGCCAGAGTACTGAAAAGCAATTGCTTTCTCTGGTAGTTTAAGGTCCCATCAAGAGTACTGTGACAATATTCTCCAAATTCAATGAATAATGTGCTATGCATGTTTCAGGTATAACTCTACTGTAATCCTTATCAAGGCTGGACTAATGCTGAAAGATTAATCCTTTGCTGGAAGGTACAGGTAGTTTGAGTTCATGGGTCTTGCTATCCCAGTGGTAAGGCAGTTCATCCTATGGCATGTCAGGGGGGGTGTGAATAATTTTCACAGCTTTCACAGAAGATGTAGTTCAATTGCTGTTAACTACTATAATAAGAAGGTATGTGACCAGCACTTACAAGGTAGCACTAATGGAGTTCAGGCATGTCAGAAGCCAAAAACTTAAGCTAAACTAGAAAAGCCATTGGAAAGTACATGCAAACCAGTGCTGACTACGCTTTTCAAGCAACTCTGTCTGGTCCTTTCCCCTGTTGCCTCAGTGAGAAGGATTCGAGGTAGGAGGCAGAATTAGGTGCTGGTGCGTCTGGAATTACTTGAAGATGAAATTTCCCTTGTACTCTCACTAGCAGCCACCGTTACCCTTTGCAGTTCCATGAAGCTCTATCCACACAGGTATCTGTATTTGCTTGTGTGTCCTCTACTTCATGCAGTAGAAGCACACATGCAGGGAATATGTATTCCTTCTCTAGTATAGTTCTACCAGATAACTAAAACCGGTTATGACACCTCATTGGTCATCTCCTGGTAAGAAGTTATCTTGGGGACAACAAACAAAGTAATTGAGAAGCTGTAGCAGAGAATCCTATTTTCCAAAAGGAAGTTCAAGAAGCCAAACCAAAAAACCCTACAGAAGGAAACAACAACCTTTTAATAAACCTAAGAGTTATGAATAGAAGTGAAGGATAAAATGAGGAACAGGATAGTGATATCCAGCTAACAGGAACATCTATATGACAATGAGTTTTACTTAACCTGCAGCAGCTTCCTAAGGGACAGGTGCAAGTCATGTTGAATAGGTCACGGAGCTCTAGATTTCACCATGCACTACTAGTAGGAGTGTAAATGAGTGAAATCACCCTGACTAGCCAGGGAAATGAGCCCTCAAGTTGCTGAAGTGCCTAAACACTTCAGAAGTCTAAATCTGTTTTCAAGTGATGTCTGCACTGGATTCTTGTCTTATTTGACTCTCTTGATATACCTGATTTAGAGCCATGAATGTTCATTCAGGACAAGGCTTCTGGGGCATCAATCAGTGGATTTTCATATAATAATGTTCCATATGATATTAGGTGCCTGTCTTAGTACTCAGTTGGAAAAAGTAGTCTCCATTTTGGGTGCTTCAAATAGATGAGGGTATGTAAGTATTTATACACTATACATGTATATATATATATATGTATATATTTAGATGTCTGCTTGGTCCTTCTTTGCCAAGTGAATAACTTTCTCTACAGATCCTTGATCTGTATCTCTAGATCTGTTTGCAATATGATTGATTTTAATTTTAAAACTTTATCAGTATGATTTTTCATAGAACATACAAACAAATCACATCCTCTGTCCTCTTCCAAAGGAAGAGGTGTTTTAGTAGTATTTTTCCAGGAGTGTTTTAGCTTCTGTAAAATTCCATGAAACATCTTCAGAATAAGTGCAAGGTGGGTTTTTGTGTTCTTAACTTTTTAACTCTATCGTACCTGTTAATGTTAGCTGAAGGCATGTACTAAATCCGTAAGGAAACTGCCCTATGAATCTGTCTGCACACAGCAGGAGTGAGGATTATCTGGTTGTCTAGGATAGATCAGTTTATCCTTCTTTAAAAGAAGGGCAAAAGAGTCATTCTGAATTCATAGATACGGATCTTGAAACATAAATTGCATTACTCCGTGTAACCATGTAGTAAGATGGAGAAAGACAGTGATGTGTTTGCTCATTAGTTACAGGACTTGAAAAATATATTCCCCTCTCCTTTAGGCAAGATGTTACACAATTGGTGAAGCCTGTCCTTTTTGGAAGTTTACTACCTTCCAATAAAACCTAGGCATGTGTAACTTTTGCATTGGTTTGCCTTGCCCAGCGAACTAGTTTATAATAACTTTTCATTTTTTATGGGCTGACACAAAAGAAGAGGGTGGATGAAATCCAGGATCAGGTGTCTATTTTGAAGAGGAGTCTGTTTTAAATATGCTTCTCCCACTTTTGCTCAAGGAGACACGCCACACTCCTGGTATTGTATTCAACGTATGTTGCTTGAAACTGCGTCTCCACTCATGTAATTAAAAAGGTAGGTAAAATACCAGGTCTTGAAGCATAGATTTTATCTCATCTTCCTAAATGACATCTACTGCCACATTATAATAGGTGTTTAGAGGATGGATGGTATTGAGTAGAAATCACTGCAATTTCAAGTGTTTATAGAGGTGGATCTTTTAATTTTTTTTTGTAATCCTGAGTTTGTTAGGCCACATTTCAGGACAATATTTGCAGCATTTGTACATTTTAAAAAACAAACATACAAACAAAAAGCCTGCATTATTTTACTTGAGTCATTAAATAAGCTGACAAATGGAAATAACCAAATAAAAATAGGCTGGTTTTTTTTTTTCCAGAAAAAAGTGCAATTTGATCTTCTGATTGTGCTGCACCCTGTACCAAATAAGATTGCTGTAGTGGAATTAAGGAGGGAACACACCCAGTCTGAAATGTGAGGCTTAATTTTCAGCTGTGAGTTATTCCTGGTTATGATCTCATTTTATGCTATGAAAGTGATCAAATAACATTAGCTCCTGAGTGTAATTTTTTTTCAAAGGGTGATGCTTATGAAAGTCAAAGGGAGTCCTGGCAAGACTCCAAAAAGCTGTGAGAATTTGACAGTAAAAGCATGAGTTAAATGCACATAGATTTGCATTCCAAAATCCCAAACCTTTATTCGAGCTGACTGGCTTGAGGCTGTCTTTAGTTACATAACTCTAACATTTACTTACCTTTAAATGTTGGTGTTTCATTTTTTCCTCTTCTACTTTTAGACGTTTCTGTGTAATTTCTTCTTGCAGTTTTCTTTTGTCCTACAAATTAAGAGAACAATAAAACTTCGTTTAGAGAAATTTTGTTGCTAAAACATCGTGCTGTTCAGTAGGGTGAAATCAATCCGTGCAAGTGAAGTCTTATTTTAAAACTCCTATGGCGCTCGGTCAGTGCATAATTCTTAGCAGCAGCTTATGTGTTCTGTGCAGGTATCGTTTCCATTACTCTCTCTGAAGTATGTTTAAATGTGTTAATGACCACAAAGCAGGGTGGTTCAAATTAAAAATAGTTTACTGCTGGAATGGATGGGGGAAGAAAACAGGAAGAAAGAACACTCGAGCATGATTGTGCACACAAAATTAGGTTAGAAATGGGTCCTAACCAAAATTCCTAAAGCAGCTCATGCAATTAGGAGAGGAAAGAGTCTGTACATTCTACACTGTGCAGCTGTGATACAGCACTTCATATATTTTGTTGTTACCTCTCAATAAACCAAAATTGTGCAAAGGCTGTTTTCGTGGCTGCTGAACTTTAGAAAGAAAAACCTATAGTGGTACTAATCTATCATCGTGCCACCTTCATCCTTTTTGCTACAGGTTACAGAAAAAAGGAAATGGGTGAGCAGGCTCTGAATGCTGGCAATGCTTGTGTCTGGATAGCTGCTGTCACATGGAGTATCCTTGTGTCTCCTCTATATGAGGCGCAAACACTGATTTAGTACTTTGTGTCTTCAGCAGCCAGTGGGAAAGAAATCATGCCAAAGGAAACTAACTTTTACAAGCTATATTAATAGGCTATTCTCTTGGTTAGCCTTAATGCTATAAAATCCTGTGATTGGACATGGCAAGCTTGGTGTTTGTTTCCTGGTGTGTTTTAGGGAATTAAATTGAATCATCTGTTGTCCTGTGCAGAAGTGTTTGTTGACTGGAGTTAATTTCTTCACAAGCATAGGAAGAGACTTGCCTGTTCAGCCCACCTGAAGAACCAGCTGCGCGTACAGAGTGTAGAAAGTCAGAAAGGAAGTGCTGGGCATAAGGCTTGGGAGTTGATCTCCTCTGTTTCTCTAGCATCTGGGATTTGGAAATAGAAAAAGCCATAGTGTGCCTGGCTGAATCACTTCATGGTTACTGGAAATGAGAAATTACCAGTGGGGCCACAGGCTGTAAAGACATTGAAGGATAGGAAGTAGAAGAAACCACCTAGCCCTGTGGCTATCGAGGTCAGGACTACAGTCTGGCCAAGCACAGCTGATGGTATGCTGGGGTTTAGTAGGTGAACGAGTGTCAGTGGTCTCTCTTGCAGTCTGTAAAGTGCAGTAGCCACCTATAAACACTATCTGTACTTTACAGTTTTTCCTTGATTGTGTTAGTGGTACTTTCAGTAACATTAGTCTGCTGCGTTAATACACCAAACAGAGCAGGTAGGGATCTTCCCTCAAGATACGCGCTACCTTCATCTCTAGTGGTTTTGAGTTTTGCCAATGCTCTTTAATACATTTGTTAAAGCTACTGATCGCTACAATATGTAATTTTTCTGCAATGTCCCTTTTTAGAGACTTAAAGAGATGCTATGCTGGATTTTGCTCAGCCAGTTCTGATTTGGCAATCTGGCTTTTGACCTTCACGCCTTTCCTTAACTGGGAAATATTCCTGATCTTATTTTACAAATGGCCTTTAAATAATCCATCATTAGATGAGCAAGTCGGGCAAGAGCTTGTTTTTACAGGTTGTTACAATGGTTAAAGAAAACACCTTTCCTCTACTAAAATTCTGTAGAAGATTTTAGCAGAGAATAAACTTTTGCTTGGTTTATACTATTAAAAAATACACTAAGTCATATTAAATAATCTGTTTGTACAAGTAGAGACCTGTACTAAGAGTCTGAGTAGTCTGAAATGAGAAGTGGTACAAAATACTGTGCAGAAATAAACTGGAGTGTAAAGGCACAAATAACTGCCTTTTAAATTAACTGTGTACTGAAGAACCAATTCAGTAATGAAAGTTTTGTCCATTTCTTTTTTTAGAAGTCTAAATTTCTTTTGCATTTAAATTTTTTTTCCTCAAAGTTTTCTACTTGTATCCTTTAGTGTTCTAACAGGTTTTAACTTCACTCGCTGGTAATAAACATCCATTATACAATTATAGTTTGTCTTTTATATATCTAGTCAAAGAAAGCTGAAGGTCTAATGCCAGAAGCTAAATTCAAGGAAGATACATGAGGAACCTTTTTGAACCTTGTATTGCCAGAATAATTTTTAAAACCTGTTAGGACACTTCCTACTATGTACTGTGCTTTGCTTTGTCTGCAGATCATGTCTTGCTTTACAAAGCTTTGATATACATCTAATGGAGTAAATGTTTATTCCTGTGTAGTTAAGGGATCCATACTTCTACTAAAGTTCATACTCTGCTGCTATAGGTAACCAGGTTGCTGGCAGAAGTCCTCTAATCCCCTCTTACTATCCTCTTGTTACTGTGGACAAGATTGTTTTTTTATGAAAGAACACTTCCATCTCTTTCTCTCTGTTGTGCATCAGTGCAAACTGAGACTTGAGCCTTGGTCCTAATTTTCACTCCTAGTGAAACATGCAGGAATCTTTCTGTACTTTTGAGCATAGAAAACAATTGTGTTCTAAACTGGATTTGTCTGAAAGAAAGGGAAACACATCTACAGAGCAGTGTCTTGCTAGGTATCTTGTGTGCCAGGCCCATTAGTTTGTGCTGGTGTTCCACAGTGGTGCAGATGTTGGTCTGCTTCGTCCCATGGCAGCTGCCATGTACTGCCAAAGCCAATGGAGCAGCTAATTTTGTTTTCATGGAGTTTTCCAGAGGTAATGCTTGGTTATTGAGGGATCTTATCTGGACATACGGACACTTTAGTCTGATGACATGAGACTGTAGATATATATAGTAATGCAAATCTTTAATCACAATTCGAATCTTCTTTAATTTTTGTTTTCCCACAGAATTTTGAGATTTGATTAAGCCTAAGGTTTCTGTTTGAATATTTTGTCTCAAAATTTGTCACAGCAAAGGAGAAAGCTTTTGTATTTTGAGATAGAAGAGTCTCTTTAACAAAGTGGATGCATTTGATTTTTTTAATTTTTTTTTATGTTCTATATACACTAGCAGCACTGAAAGCTACATAACGGAGAAAAGCAGTTCCTTTTCAGAGCTGTGGGAGGATCATAATCTTACAATAGTACTAATAATAGGGTTTTCCTTTTTGCTTTGTTACATGGAGAAGACACGAAAGAATTGAAATGCCCTAGTGGCTGTGGGAGAGTCAGATGCTGTAAGGGAGCCAGGCATTTAAAACCTGAAAGCAATCAGACTTTAGTGCAAAGGTGGTTGTTTACTGCTCTGAGTGCCCCTTGCTGTGCTCTATTAGACCCTTTACAACATACATCTTGTAGGTAGCACTTGAAATTCCCAGGCATGTTGCTTGGGATAAACCTCCCCAGAGCCACTGAGTAACTCGCAATTCTAATTGTAACACATTGTTTTCTTGGACAACTCATATTGCAGATTCTTAAACCTGATGATAACTTCACCTTAATTTAGGCCCCTTTATTTCTGCAGTGATTTAATACAAATACACTGTTTAAAATAAATGCTATCAGTTGATGAAAGTAGAGAGCACATAGTTCGTTTATGCAGCAAGTGTAATAAATGAAGTCATGGCCAGAACCCAAATTATTTCCTGTAATGCAAGACAGTGGAAGCTGTCACAGTTTCTTAAAAAAAAGAATTATTTCTCGAGTGTTCATTTGGAGGCAGAGGATGCTAACCCTCATACGTTCTTAAGAGTCCTCATCAGGCAAAGGTGCTGCCCCAGTCCTCCCACTAGATACCAGGAAGTATAAAGCACTGCAAGGCCCAGACTTCTCTGGAGTGCCAAAACATTTCTTATCTTTTGAGCCCATACGCTGGACAAAGTTCAGGTTGAGTCTGGTTCAAACACAATTCCAGTTAAACGAACACACTCTAAACCCTCTAGGTTTGATTAGATGTTCTTTTGAGGTCTGTTCCAAGCCCTAACGTTCTGTGATTCTGTAAAACCGTTCAAATTACCTGAATGTGGACTTGAGTCAGGTCTCAAGTAACTATGATAAATGGGCCTGTTGGCTTTTATCAAGTGTCGTAATTAAAACCCAAGCTATTCAACTCCTGTAGATTTCCAGTTATGGCTTCTCACATTCATTTTGGTTCTAAGGTATTTTTTAATTCTGCCCACAATTTATTTAGCCAGCAGCATTTGTTTCCCAACGGAACTGTCATTCTAAATGTGAAAAATACCTTTGTTGCCATTACCTGTTTTTAAAGATTGCCTGTGACAGTGTGTGATCCTTCTGCAGTTTTTCTTTCATCCCAAAGGGCCAAATTATGCTTCATATTAATTCTTTTGTAACTAAATAGGCTTTAGTGCTGTTTAAATCAGAGAAGTATTTGGATTCAGCCATTTTTGTTATATCAGGTTTTATTCCTTTAAAAAATAGCTCAGCAGTTCCTTTAAAACTCAACAAATCTTTTGAATCAGATTCCTTCTTGAGGAGAAACTTAAAATGTTTTTTAATGTCTTCAGCGTAAACTTCAAGTCTTTTTTTCCCTCTGAAAACAAACGGGTAGGAATTTGCTTAATCCAAGCTTGCAGTTTTTTACCATTCAGACAGCAGTATTTGCAATAGATCATCAGTAATTCAGAAATTGTATTTAAATCCACAATGCAAAATGAAAAATCTTTCATCTCTCAGTTTAGTTGTGAAATGGGGAAAATTGATTTGTTCTGGAATTCTCTAGCTGCCTTTTGACCTGCTGTCCTTCAGGCAAACATTCAGTTGTGATGATAGTAATATGTATTTTAGACTGTCCAGTACTGATTTGCAGTCATACTTTCACTGCTTTGAATTTAATTTGAAAGTGCAATACAACCCATAATAAAGTCAGTACAGGCAACTTTGTCTTAAAGCAATAGCTTGGAAGTTAGAATTAAAAAGTAACATTTTTAAGCATACGTAAAGTCTTTGTTTTTCTGTCCAAGGACATTATTCAGAAAACACATAGGAGCTCATTAACACAATACTATTTCTAAGCCTTTGTTCCCCCCCCCCCCACC
>WTSP01024215.1:73839-112808 GCA_025331215.1 Actenoides lindsayi | reverse complement strand
CCTCTTGTTGGCAGGCTGAAGAGTGGTAGCTATATAGGTTACATCAGATGATTCCCATCTCCTGAGGCGTGGGCAGAGCGCTTGCTCTGCTCCCCTGGGAAGCTGCCTAACCAGCCTGTGCCTGTAACAAGGTCTACCCTGAGCAGTGGAGCTCAGGTGTTCTGCAAGATGAGATGAACCTTATCTGATAGCTCTCAGCATGCAAAGAGGAATTACTGCTTTCTCCACCCACGCTTCCAGTCACATTTTCCAACCACTTTCCTCTGACTACTCTGTGAATCAATTGAATTTGCTAATCTGTCAGGAAAGCAATTAGGGAAATGACCCCTCCAAAACAAAACCTAAACCCCCAAATCTATGAGTGTCTGCTATGCCAGTGAGCCAAATAGGCTCAAGGGGAGATGAGAGGGAAAGCAATGTTAGCGAGTAAGAAGGAATGGGGTTCTGGCTTGAAAACAAGCAGTGAGAGAAGAAAGATGGAGGAAATGTGACTCTCTTGGCAGCAGGGTGTTGCTAGATGTACTTGGCCATCTTGCAGGCCTCAGGTTTACCTTGCCACAGTGGTCCAGAGACCATGAGACCTTATTCTGATGTGTGTAATAAGCATATATGCTTAGCTGTTTATCTGCAACTTGAAACTGCTGTGAAAACATGATGACTTCAGACTCTGGCAATCCTTCCTGTGCTTCCAGATATTCAGTATCCTGTGCTGTGGGAGGGCAAAAAATATCCCACATACAATTTGTTTTGCGTAAGCCTTTCCAAGTATTAATGGAAAAAAAAACCCCATGATAAGATTATGCAAAACTTTATTGTTAGCAGAGCTGATAAGATTATTTAAAGCAGATAACAGTTGTTGCAAATACAGGCCTGTTTTCTTCAGTGAAGACTTTTTTTTTTTCTCTCTTTTTTTCTTTTTCCCTTTTCTGAGGAGTTTGTTATTTGGAAGCAGTGGCTGAGAAAAGCTCTCAACTTGTCAGTCATTCAAACTGTTAATTTCAGCTGTCCCCTGTTCATTTGCAGTGTTGGGTAGGTCATCTGAATAACACGGGGACTCTGAACGGCTGACGCCTGCCACGTGGAGCACCAAGAGCTGCAGCGCAAGCAGCTGAAGCTGAGTAGTCGTTCAGATGCCTGTGAGAGTGTGTCACCAACTTAGATTTTTCAACAGATTCAAATATTTCACTTCTGCTTCTCATAGCACTGTATGTTTACTTAACCCCTTACTTTAGAGTGGTGATTATTAACTAGGAGCAAAAAAACTTGGTACAATATGGTTTCCTCTAATTTTCTTGGAAGATTTGTTTGGATTGTCAGGATTTCAGACTTTTTTTTACTAGAAAGGTAATATTATCTTCCTCCTTTTCACCTGAATCTGAAGTGGATCCTCTGAGTGATATTATACTGCTTGCTTGATATTCACTTAGGGGGGAATTACATAAGAAGTTTGAACTGATACAATGGCTGTGTGGTGCTGAGAAGAGGCATCTTGCCTCCTCTCTCTGTCCTGGACATGTAATTCCACATCTTACTTGGCTGTCTGCTCACTGAATCAGCTTGTTAAGCTGTCAGGAATCTAATGAAGCAAAAAGGTGGCTATTGCTGAGCTAATGAAGTCAAACTGTTGCCCAGAGAAGTCTGAGTGCCAAAACATGGTAAAGGAAGAGGGCAGAGCGTGGAGCTGTGGCTCCTGGAAAATGCAAAGGAGGGGGAAAGAGCAGAGGAAGAGGAGGGAGGAGTAGGAAGAAAGGGAAGTGGTGGTAAGCTGTTAAAGTAAGCTGTTAAATGTAAATTTACCTTTACAGACTATTTAATACAATGTGGAGAAACCTTTTTTCTTCCCCCTGAAGGCTGAATAGGCCTTTCAAAGACTATTGGCAGATCAAAGGTTATTGTTTTATTACCATCCATGAATAATGCAAAAAATAATCTGGCTGTAAATTGTATGAAAGAATATTCTTGGCATTATAAAAGCTCTTTTCTTCTCATATCTTTTCAGATGAAGTTATTTACCCAGTGACAGTAAAAAGCCAAGCTAATCTGCTGCTCATTGATACTGTTTGATTAGATATAATTTCTGAAGAGTGTCTTTGCAAATTTCTCTTCAGCCTAGAAAGCAGGATCTTTGGTTGGTTGGGAGTTCCATTATGGTCTTTATAGATTCCTCACTGTTCAAATGCACCTGGAGACTGATGGCCTGCAAAGGCTGGAGTTGGATAATATTTTAATAATCTATTTTAGCAAAACATTTTAAACTTTGAAAATACTACCTTTGCATTTAGCCTGTAAGTGAAATGACTTTCTGAAAAGGGCTTTGATGCATAGTGTTGATCTGGAAAAGGGTCTCGTCAGCTAATTTCTCATCTCACAAGGTATTATAGCAGCTTGCTGTAAGGGGGATCTAGCTGTATTGTCAGACATACAGCTGATGCAGTGAGGAGACTTAAAGAAGCCAGTTCTTGGGGTTTGGATTAGAAACTTAATCCACATTTCTTGCTTATAATCATCACTAAATTGGACAATTAATTTTGGTGTTTGAAGGAGAAATCAGGAACACTCTAGCAATTCTAGTTAACTACTATCATCCTTTAATTCAGTTGGTCTGTTCTCTTATTTTGCCTAATTCAACTCAAGCTTGTAATCAAATGTCATTATTTAAGGGCAGTTTAGAGTTTGTATGACAAGTTTTATATTCTCATTTTTTCATGGACCATCAGCAATGGGAGAAGAGCTAAGGAGTGAGTAGTACACACAGTAATATGTCCTGTCACTGAAGGAACACCACGTGTCAGTTTAAGTATCAACAAGTTTTCACATGGTCTACACTTCAAACACCAGTAAAAGTTAATTATTAATCTATACATGTATATCTTTTTTTCTGCTGAGTTTCAAGAATGTGCTCTATGTAAATACCCTTTTTCCAATTGCTTGAAGTATATGTTAATATAGGTAGGTTCATAGTAATACTTGATTCTCTTAAGATAGTCAACATTAGTATTGATTGGAATTTCTACCAGAAGTCTCAGTAACTGTTGCAATGATTTATTGTTGTTTAATGTTGTAGCTCAGAAATGGAAGAGCTAAAGTTGGATAGATCAACCAACTTCAATAACACCAAACCTCCAACTGGCAGAGGAAGTCACTTTTGGGGGCCTAGTGATCTATCTGAAGGAAATAGGGTCTTAAACACAGCTGAAGGATTTTAGCTGTCTTTAGTCCTAAGATAAGTCCTACATCAAAATCGTTCTGAAATGATTCTTATTTCATGGCTGACGTAGTTCCATTTCATGTGTTGGTCATATCTAGAGAACTAGATATGCCTTCTAATCATATAGGCATATTTCTTATATCATTTTGTAACCTCTCATTAGTTTCTGTAAGTATCTCAATAAAATACAGCTGTGATTTCATGTTCCTATTTTGAATGCTGGTTGTAGCATAGTAGGTTAAAAAAAAAGATATTTCCTTTTTAAAAGAGTATTCCACACACACTCTCTTCCAAATTGTACAAAATTCTGCAGTTAGAGATGCACTGAGGAATACCCATTCTTTACAGAGGCAGATAAATGGCTCTTGGAGTAATCATTTGGCTTCAGAGGGCAAGAAAGAAGTTCCCCTTATTGGGAGAGCTGATTGCTGGTGTTTTAAAGCTAATTAAAGCCATTTTTTAAAGATATGTGCATGAATTCTTAAGTGAAACGTGGATCAGAAAAGGAACAATTTCTATGCCTTATGATCACAGCTCTTAGCTATGATTAGGTTAGTTTACATATGTTCAGATAATGGATTCTGTCCTGAAAAAATACATGTGTTGGGGATTTTCAGAGCTGTGTAAGCATCCCCTGCTTGCACTAACTGGATTGGCCAGAACTGATCCAATGCTGCCAGTTGTGTGCTACCATATGCAAATTAAAAATTAGAATTGACAGTGCTGGTAGTGGAACGGGTCTGCTCAGCGGCTCCTGCTAAAAGGCTTAAAAGCAACTCTTCTTCCAAGTCCTCATTCCTTTGACTGCAGCCTTTTGTCTTAATTGCCTTGCCATTCTGACAGCCTCAGCCAAACGGACAGCAGCACCTGAGCCGTTGGCTGGTACTTTCTCCAAACTGATAGAGTCTGCTTTCCAAAAAACCTCCTGTAAGCCTCAGCCTCTTCCACCTCCTCCCACTTCTGCTAGACATTATCCTAATCCTCAGTCTTTCTCGTATCCTATATTAATCCTGTAAGCCCTGAGCAAATCTGTCTACCTCTGTCAGTGTTTGGTGAAGAACGTCCAGGCTGACAGCCCTCAGTGTGCACGGTCTGCACTGACAGCCTGCCGTCAAAACCAGATACAGTTTGAATCCCTCGGTTTAATTGTCCCTACCCTAAGCAATTAGGAAACACTTAGAGCAGCTTTATGCACTTGTAGGACATTCTGAAAATATTCCCTACATACTGATCCCTTAGGTGGTGGTGTGCATAACGCTTGTGATGTAGAACTGTCTTTGAGTGAAATTTCAATGTTAGTTTTGAAAACAGCATGAATAACAAGAATAGCTACATAGGACAGGCTTTGAAAGTTCATGGGCATGACTGAAGTAATTGGGATTTTATTCTGGTTACATAGAGCATTCAAAGAGGTGTGCAAATCAGAAAAACATCTTGACTCTTGATTATTCTTGTTTCTCTTCTCGAAAATGACTTTAAATTCTTCAATTAACCTTTCCTTAGAAGTACTGCTTCACTTGTGATTTTCTAATTCCTGTAGATAAAAGCTATCTGTAGTACAGCTGTCAAAAACATTTGATACAAAAGACAAGTATACTAGAGACTGCCACAAGTCCTCCCGTGCTAAATCAACATTTTTTTGATCCACTTTGTTCTGTGTTTTTCCCCCATGCTATTCTACAATCTCTTATCCTACATTAACCTCTTAGTTGTATTTTTGATCTGGTTTTGCC
This sequence comes from Actenoides lindsayi, assembly GCA_025331215.1. NCBI lineage: Eukaryota > Metazoa > Chordata > Aves > Coraciiformes > Alcedinidae > Actenoides > Actenoides lindsayi. The sequence goes on along the minus strand of WTSP01024215.1, from coordinate 107,867 downwards.
TTTAATTTACTTACTTGGCCCATTGAATGATTAGCCAACAAACTTCTGTCTAATTTGCTCCTAGTTAGTGAAAACAACTAATCTCTCTGATTTACGGTTACCTCTATTATCCTGATACCTTCAGTTTCAGACATGAGTGGGATAAGAATTATTTTAATTCTTTGGTTTGTATGTTTGATTATTCAATTATTTTGTCATTTAATCATTCTAAATAACTGTATCCTCCTGAGTAATGAAAACGTTTACAACAGTTCATTAATAGGGTGCCATCTCTTTCCATGTGGATGTGGGATGATTAAGCAGTTTGAGATGTATTGTGCATTCTCATTTATCTGTAGGATAAATTAGTAGCCTGCCTGGGTTAATCTCAGCACTTTAGAAGTTTACAGAGGGACTCTGATGGCATCTGCCTCCAATCTGCTTAATTACAAACCAGTTAGAATTGCCTAATTAGGCTTTTGGGTTTTTTTCTTTCAAACTCTGGTTTGCAAAGCTTGTATCAATAACAAAGCTTTATGTAGGAACAGCTGAAGATCTCTCTTTTCCTTTTGTCTTCTGTACAGTGTCTTCATTAGCAGTGTTTCCTACCTTTTCTCTGGTAATAATGCCTACATATGGAAAATAGACCTTTGCAGTGGCACTCTGCAATTCAGAAATTACAATCTGTTCCATATGTGTTTTGTAGTTCTAAGAAAGGGAATCTGTTTTTTTTCTTAATGCTCACCTGTATGAGACATAATGTAAATGACAGTACTAGTTTGCATTTATTATAATTCAAAACCAGTACTGCTTAGAGCTAAGCCAACTGTCCAGTGTTCACAGTGGTTGAGATTTTGATGAGCCATTGTGCAATAGGAAGACTATGCTTGTGAAATCAAACTGTAAGTGGCCCTTTGTACTTTTCACTGTTTTGATCTGTGGTACTTAAAAAACCCAAAACAATAGAAACTGAAAGCAACTGATTCTAAAAACCTCTGATCTAACTGGGTTTGTCTTCCTGTTAGGTATCTTGATCAGACAATTCTTGCTTGGATTTATATACTGGCCAGGAAAATAATATAATCATTGCAAATTCTTCTTTGTTCCTTTAAACAAGAATAAAAAAAGCTAGCTATTTACCACTTACTTTCATTGCTATATAAAAACTCTCGGTAAGAGAAGCTTGTGATACAGATGTAGAGAATAAATTAACATTTTGAAGAAGAGTGAAAATTAGAAATTGGGCTTTTGGTTTTTTTTCTCACCTCTCAACACTGAGGGCTCAGAGTTAGTGCTCATAGTCCTTTATTAAATGAAAACCAAGTAATGCTGCACAGTCAAGAAACAGTTTATACATCTACCAAATCATATTAAAGTTTGACAGAGTTTCTAGGGACTTCTAACAACGTTACTCTGCAACTGAAGTGCTGTGATATTTGAAGACAGTAATAGCTACTTCCACAAAAGCTTAAAGCCCTGTTTGTGGTTTCTCTCCTTTGCAGATGTCAATTTTCTCTTGAGTGAAGATGAGTAATTGTTTCTTAACCATTCTTTAATACAATAAGTAAAAGTGTGGTCTTTAACAAAAGTTATTGATTTAATCTGTAGCATATACTGCAGTTTAAAACTCCTGAGAGAAATGCACATGGCAATTAAAAGAGGTAGAGAGTATAACTCGGGTAATTTTTTCTCTTGTCAGTCTAGCACCATCAATTCCAGGCACTGTTGTTTAGGCTGATATAAGATCTAATAATGCATTAAAGGGAAGTGATATAGTGAGCAGCAATACAGGGGAAATAAACTCTGTCACTCTAATTTGATGTTACTTGTGGGAAAAGTAATAGATTTATTTTCATTGATACCTTCATTAGGAACCAAATTTAGGAAAAAATTAAGAACCATCTGAAGAGCACAGATTGTGAAAGCTAAGATGATGACAGTTCACTGGCACGGGGTGATCTGGAATGCTAGCAGACTGTATGTTCATAACTAAAATCCATTTCCATACTGTCAAAAGCAATGTCATGTGTTTAGGAAGGATGAAATTCCTCAGGTTAAGGCACTGTCCTGAAACCTGATGACGCTGAGGAGATCTTAGGAGTCATTCTGGATAATCAGACAAATAGCAATTCTGATAGCAAACCTGTAGCTAAAATGGCTAATGTTCTAAAGAGATTTCAAGTTCCTCTGTATTTGGGAACGAGTGCCACTGTTGTGGGGTTTCAAGAGAGATGCTAAAATCTGACTGAAATATCATGAGAAGAATGAGAGAAGGATTAACTAGAAACTGTATTCTGCAAAAGGATTTTAAATTATTATATAGAAAGTTCAGTGGTTTTTCAGGAACACTCTATAAGAAAAAATGTTGACAATAAAAAGCCTCTTCCTTTAGCAAAATTATGATGACATTCAGTGACTGGATGTTGAAAGTTGAAATTTCTGCATGCTAAAAGAGATTTTCAGCAGGAATATTGAGAAGGTAATGCAACAGTGCAGTCTCCACTGCTACAGACAAAAAAAGTGGGTTCCTTTGGACTTACAATTAATGGACAATGATTCCGGGGCTGTGGCAAAAGCAAAAAGAAACCTATGAGAAACCTTATAAATTTCATAGTATGCTCAGGAAAGTGACAAATTAGATGATAAAAAAATAGCTTAAGCAATAGTCAGCCAAACTTGTTAGTACTGTTTACTGAAATAAGGGTATCAAAAATCCCTGACGTAGGGCTGGTTTTCCCTTGTCTCCAGCCATCAGAAACATTCTTTGCTCTTATACAGTTTCTCTAGAGCTGTTTTCAAGTTGAGAACACTTGGGCTTTCCTTACAATCTTGAACAGCACTTTCTAGTTTTAATGAAACATTTCCATGTTTTTCTCAGAAGACAAAGTTTCTCAGAGGTTGACAGACACAAATAAGAATGCAGGTGGGAGTAAGGCTCTTCTCTTAAACAAAATTTGCTTAAGATTTGTACCTAAACAATACACTTACATACAACTCTTCAACTGCTGCTTTTTTGTAATTAGTACTAGATGAATGAAGAAAAGTAAAAATACTCAAGTTATTTAGAAACAAGTGTCTTACTGACTAATTGAAAACACTGCTTATAGGACCATTTAAAAAGATTTCTTATCAATATTTTTTTCCATTTTCTTCTGACTTTCCATGTTACTTAAAGAATTTTTAAAAAAAAATATAACACATCAAAATTTGCTCTTTGTGACAGGTAGGTGGTGCTTTTGGCAGTAGCTGTCAGTATTATAGGACCAGATACAGTCCTACTGTACCAGTTACAGAACATTGACAGAACATGTTTGTTGTGACAGTTGCTGAATCCACTTGCAGCCTTCCTTTTGGAACTTTGTGCATTTTAAGCTGTCCTTTATAACCCAGAAACAGTGTTTTTTCAAATGGGGACTGGAATTATATTTTTTCCTTTTTTCTTTTTTTTTTTTTTTTTGGTGATCTGAGTAATGAAATGTAAGTAGAAGGATTGTCTTTTCACTGTCTTATGAAAACAGAACTGAAACAGCTGCTTCATTCCTGTTTAAAACCCTGGAAATCATAGGCAAATGCTCACTGCAAAGTATGAGCTGCATATGTTTCAGAAGTGGCCTCTGTTCTCTTTGATTTTGTTTGCAATAGGCTGCTGTGCTGTACGGGTCTCCATAACTTTTATCTTTTAACAAATTATTTTGGATGGCACAGACCCAGCAGCAGGCTTATATACTGTAGCCATCATTAGCAAATGTGATTTGCCCTTGAACAGTCTCCTCCACTAATCATTTTATGTTATTACCATCCTTTTTCAGGAGTAGCTGAACTTGCTAAAAGCAACCTGACCCTGTTGGTTTGCCAAGAAAAGGTCCTGGCATGTGTTTTAGTACCTCTCAAAAAATGTCTCTGTGTGGCTTGGCTGACTTCTCCACTCTTTGCATGTTGAGTCTATTTGAATATAGCAGGCTGACTCTCTTCACAGAGGGCTAGAGTTCAGATCTCATTTTAGTGCCCTTTCTAAATCAGCAAAAAGACTGATGTTATGCATTAGCAGATGGCAGCACTTGGTTTGGTGATGAGAAGTGGCACTTTTCACCCTGGGAGACTGCAGGCTGAGCCAGGGGCTGCCATTGAATTTTTCCAGTGTCACAGCTTGTGCAGTAGTCCCTGGCTGTTTCGATATGCAGCAGAAAATGCAACCAGTAAGCAGAGCTTCTGGTAAATACTGTGCCTCCTTGCATTCAGGGTTTCCTTAGGGGTCAGCTTGCTGGCATTAAGATGAACTACCTGGGAGGAACAGTATTTCTCCCACTTGGCATTTCTGTTATATCGCAGTAGTCTCACTGCCTCATCTTTGTGACAGGATATTTGCTGCAGCAGGCACAACTGCTCTTCACAAACACATTGCTTGTGTGACTGGCTCTGCACGCTGGGGCAGGTTTTCAAGAGGGCTCACTTGGCTCTTGTGATACTTACAGGCGGTTTTCTTAAGATCCAGAACAGTGAGCTCCAAACAGAGAAGAGCTGTAGAAACTCTGCCTCTGCGAGCAGTGCAGGAAGTCTGTTACTGCGTGCAGCAAACATCTGTTTGTGCAAGGAGTGACCGCAAGTTCTCTCTTTTCAGAGGGGCTGTTCGTTGGTTTGTGAAAGGAAAAATGTGATTTGTCAATAACTGAGCTTCTAGCTGACATGGAATTCCTTCTGCCTTGGTAAGTGTTAGTTGGTGGTGACAGATTATTGTATGGTGCATATAAAACACAAGCCACAATAGTGGGCAGAAGAGGTAATGAACACCTCTCTCTAGCTGCCTGCACGTATTGGCAAAGTGTGTATCTATGAATGTAAAATGCTCAACCCACATATTCTTTTTATGCACGTCTCTCAGTAAATAAATCCTACTTCTTTCTGAGAACTGACCACTGACTGAACAGTCTGAGAAGAGTATTTTACAACCAGTGAAGCATATTGTGTTCCAGTCATACTTAGGTCTTTTACAAATGCTTGAGCAGGTGATGATGTCAGCGTCGAGCTTATAAACTAACAAAATAAAAGAGGCCTTCATAAAAGGCTTGGCTTTGACGCTTTGTACGTGCTACCTTTTCTGGTACTGTTAGGGACCTTATCGTTACCAGGCAAAGTATACTGTTAGAAAACATGTATTTAATATATTTTACATAACATAATGTGGTTCAATGCTTACTGTGACCAAAGATATCTAGAACTACTTGGATTTACTTAACCTTCCATTCCCTTAACTTTAGCTGCAACTAGATATCTCATTTTTTAACTCAGCTGTCTGTATTTACTCTGAACAATAGCCTGTTTTATGCTATAGTGGTGTTTTTTTCTAACAGTACTTTCCAGTTTGGGAAAGATACAGAATATTTCACTGCCTAAAAGGTCACAAAATTTAGTGGAAAAGGCAAGCCGTATAGCTTTATGATCTTGGACACACTAAATATGAGAATAAACTGATGTTTCTGATGAGCAGTCATAGGGCACTGGCAGAAAAACACATGTGGTAGTGGGAGATTTCTCTGGGCTGTGGTAATGACAATGTGAGAGATGAGGGCAAAATTATCCCCAGAAAGAATATTTAAGACCAGAAAAAAGTAGTAAGAAGAAAAACATACAGGAAATCCCACTACTTGCCTTTGATTAGTTTGATTTCATTTTAATTTTGGTACTATCTCATATCAATGGCTAATTTATAGATGTGCCTTAGCACCTCTGGAAACATTCAAAGATCATGTTTGACCTTCTGGAAGAGATCTTACCACGTAACCTCAAGGACACATAAAACAGGGAATAGATCATGAGGATCAGAGATCACCGTGAACACTTGGTAAAAGTTAACTGATACATGAGAATGGAAGTTGCTGAATAAGCAGTATTCACGATCTATAGTTTGGTCATTTGTCTGTCCATCAGCAGGTATATAAAAACAAAGCTTGAAAGCTCTTTGATCAGCAGTTCAGCTCCCACGCTGGGAATGAGGCAGGGCTTGCTCAGCTGAGACCTCATTCTGACAAATACATTGAGTTACAGGAGGGACATAGAGCAGGAGTTGGTGTGGCATCAGTAAGAACAGTAATAGAGTAAGTCGCTACCAGCCACTGTTTATAGGAGAAGAAAAAGCATGGAAAGGTTAACCAACAGCACATCTGGTGTTACTGGTTCAGCTGGAGTAAAGGAAGCACTTTCAAAAAAGGCAGCACAGAAACTGGCCTTGCTCCAGGAATGAACCTGCTAGGACTTGTAGATCTCAGCTGTCTGTAGAGGGTGGGTAGTTTCTATACATGTTTTGTCAGATCCTGGCAGGGTCTGCACTGCCTGTGAAGAGGGCTGTGTTGTGTTCTGGCAGGTAAATATGGGATGACATAGTAGCTTAAGTGTGGAAACCACACAATGACACAGTCATCAGGCCGCATGAAACTCAGAGCAGAAAGATACAGCTTGAGTTTTGATTTTAATGTCAGAGACAGTTCTCCCTCTTCTGAAGTCCTGACTGGGTACCAGCAATGTATTTTTTACTGGGTGCAATGAATATTGCCAAGGAAGTGTCCATTGGTGCTTGGATACCATGGTTCTGAGAGCTGCGTGGGTACCAGCACACACTTCACAGTTACACATCACGATCCTTCCAGCCTGCACTATAGGGAAATCAGCATTAATAACTCCATCTGGCTAGGACTTAATTATATGGAATCTGATCCTCAGTTTATAGAGTCTGATATTCTGTCCGTTCACCAGTTCAGATACAGCCTAAGTCCCCCAAATCTGATGCATAACCTTCACAGTTTTGCTTCACGTTTCTGTCAACAATGCACAAAATCAGGCCTGCTATTCATGAGCAGTTCTAGGCACTGTTGACCAACATGAGGTTCTGAAGAGCTTTAGTCCCCAGAGTTACAACACGAAGTTTACTCCATGGTGGGGGTAGGAGGGGGAGGGGGAGGCGGATGCAAAGTAGCTTTCATTATTTATAGAGATCAAATGTATTAAAGAAGGTTCTGGCTATGTAATGTAATTTCTTTATAGCGTCTTCTAGTGTATATTGCAATCTTGGGCTGAAGGAGAGGCCAGCCAAACAGCTTAGCATCTCATCTACACTGAGGGAGCCAGCCAAAAGAACATTGCTTTTGTAATTGACTGGAAAGCCAGAAGTAATTTTCAGTGTCACACAAAAGATAGGTTTTGGCACATTCGTAGGCTCCTGGAGGTAGTTTTCTAAAATAACACTTCTTGGGGATATCTTTCTAAAGATACACGTACAGTTTTTATGCCTCTAGTATCAACTTTGTTGTTTTGATGGATGTTGTAGAGTTATGCTAGGAATAATAAACAACCTGGATCTATCTTCTACCTGAGAGCCCTTGAAAAGCTCCATGTAGATGGGAAATATCACTTCTTACTGCAGTTCGATTCTCACCTCAAAGAAGGTCATTTCTGTGTACTCTGTGAACCACTTGGAAAGAAAGTGTTTATTTTGAAACAAATATTCTTGAACTTTGAGCAAACATCCCACTCAGGAGATTGACTGTGTCAATTTTTTCGCTTAGTTTTGCATGGATCTCAGTGCATGTCTCAAAACAGCAGCCATACATTAGTACTTTAAGCATTCCTAAAGTCTAATTCTAAAGAAAAGAGGTATGTTGGTAGATAATACAGTTTAGCTTTTGTTTCACTATGTAGAAGAACATCTTGAAATATAAAAAACTATTAGAAAAAATTCTCATCTCATTATAAGGAATTTCTATGATGGAATTTGTTGGCTGGCTGGATTTGAGTTATCCTGGGGCATGGTGATCTCTACTACGCAGGGACTGAGGAGGCAAATTGCACCTAGAAATGAAGTATTTATAGTTCAAAACGTGTAATTACAAGCTCTGTCAGGGCAGATTCAAGGTCAAGCTTGTTGCCTCGAGACAGAGAGTCTTTATGGGAAATGGCAGCTAAGGATTAAGTCCATAGAGGAATGTATTTGCCCCCTGCCCAAATGCAAGACAAACAGCATTAATGTGCTTCAGTACATTAAGTTACTGTGCAGCACGCTTGGGAGTATCTGCCAAAAAGTTTTTCTGAGAAGATACGTCTTTAATTTCTAGCAGCAGAGTGAGGACAAATGACAGTTAAGACTCATATCATCCTGGCTATTCTGCAGTCAGCTGGGAGCTCTGTACCCACTGCACTGGGGGAAAAGGATGTAAGGTCACCCTGGATTTCCTGAACCTTTTAGCTTTCATTTTTGGCTAGTCAGCCATTACCAAATTGAGCAGGTCTTAATTCATTCTTTGGCTATCTCTGAAGTCAGAGGGGTTATAACTGTACAAAGTCCCAAGCTGCTTCATATAAAGGCTGTGCCAAATCCTGCAGGAGATTCCCCTTTTGAGAGCTTTTCTTTAATGGAATGCAGTGTTGAGCATGGCTTTCCATTATTCATCAGGAGTCATCCTGCTGCCTGTTCAAAAACTGCATTAGCGAAGAAGTGGTTTTGCCTTTTCTCAGTTTTCAGTGAAATATAAAAAAAATCTCATGAAACAATTAATAATTGTGGGTTAATGAGGAGATAAAGGTCAGCTAGGATAACGGTCATTTCAGTGACAATGTTTTGTTTCCATTACTGCACTTAGAGGTCTCGTGATGCCCAGACAACTTCACTGGATGCTTTTTGCTATTGCAGTGCTGTCTCTACCTCATCTTCTCTGCCCTGTGTAAAAAGTCATGATAGGCCTGGTGTCTTTACAGTCTTTGACTTAGGTTACAGCTGGCATCACTAGCCAGGAAAAATATCTATTCTTTCCCCTCACTCTTAATGTAAGGACTGATTTTATCTACCTCTTAAACTGATACAAAAAGTCTGCATGATCCCACTAGGGTGTTTATAATCCATGTTCAGATTTTTTCCACTGGCTGCTTCATATTCCTTTTGATGGCTTTCTCTTTGATGAATTTAATTGGTTTTCTGCACCTGATAATGCCCCAGCAGATTTTCCCCAATACTCTAACTTTAGCATCACATTATAATGATATCAACAGGACTGACTTGCATCACTTACGATCTACAGCAAGTTGCAAATACTTGGCATTCCAGTCTTTCAGCAGACAAATATTTACCTTCAAGTACTTGCTTTTGGGAGGCCATCATAATTAAACTGAGGGACAAACCCAGGCTTGGAGATAAATGTTGGTTAATTTTCCCACTTTATTCTCTTACACATAACAGCTGCTATATTTTCCACCTTGCTGTTACCTCAGCTAGCATTGCCAACATTAGCTGCTTCCAGACTAATGGAAACTTTCTGCTGAATGAAGGAAGTTGTACTGCCATCTATTTGAAAATGGAAAACATTTGTAATCTTTACATACAAATAAGATTTTACTGTAAATATAGAAGCAAATCACTGTTTGTGCTCACATCTCAAATACATCTTTGAAATAGCTGTGAGCTGAAAAAATGTTTGGGAATGTGAAGGAAGATGAGTGCTTTAAACATCTCATCATGAAATGTGAAAAGTTACTCTCTTATTTTGCTTTTTGAGCTCTCTATTCTCACAGGAGATGTTCTTTTGAAAAAGGAAATGTGGCAAATGGGAAAAGAAGGCATTTAAGGAAGAAGCACGACTGTAGCCTGAATTGTTGGCTTGGCCTTATCACATTCTAGATAGAGGAATGGAAGATGGATGGATTCACACCCACATTCCACTGTGGTCATCAGCAGAAACTTTAGAACTGGGCTCAGGGGCCACATGTCCACCTCCATGTGTAGCTGTTAAAGTACAAGGATCTCTGTCAGGACACAGGCTCATACTTTTAGTTGGTTCACCCTATTCTATAAATGGGAGTAGTCAGGCATTATGGGTGCAACCACAGTGACAGAGAACCTGTAACCTACCTAAGAGAGATCTTGTGTAATTTTGTGGCAGGGATTCATGATACTACAACTCTGGCCTTTTTTGTTCGTTAGTCAGTTTTTTTTCAGGCCTCCCAAGAGCATGACCTGCTGTCATCTTTCTTTTTCTGCAATCTGCAAACAGAAAGTTGCTTGGTATTTTTTTCAGGATGTAAACTGCTGATCTTTTGAGTAATTTCTCAGACTTATCTAGTGTATGGAATAACTTCATAGTTAAGGCAGGTTTACACATTCAGAAATGCCTCAATTAGAAAATGAAACTGCAGAAATGAAAGGATTCAGCTCTGGGTATCTGGTATGCCAGCACACATTTTGAGAACTTAAGGAACTCTGCAGTAGCTTCTGTGTGTTTGTTCTCATAAGAACATTCACTGGCAGGCCTGTCAAGTGTTTGCTGCATCTGTGATCTCTCTGAAGTCTTTCTTATATTCGTTAATTGCTTGCAAATTGCTATGGTGTGCTCTTTACAGGGATTTACTACAGGCCAAAGGTAAGTACAATGTTATAAAGTAAACCAGGAAAAAAAATAAATCATCTCTTCTCCCATGATTTAATTTGTCCAGAGGTCTATATTGACTTTTTCATTCAATGCATGGCTTGCCCAAAGTAGAAAATGATATATGAATTTGAGAATTAAACTACCAGCACAGCACTACTGAGTTTTAGTTTGTTTATACCACAATGAATCCATAATCAAATATTTTGAGCTTATTTGCACTGCTCAACACTCTTTAAATGTTAGACTAATATTATTACCATCTACTAAACATGAGACCTTCCTATGCTGGGAATATTTCTTATCAGATCTGGGTAATCTTCCTATTGAAATATCTCTCAGTCAACAGATGGGGTGGGAATCTCCCTAGCTAGTGGCAAATACGTAAGAGTTGCTAATTAGAGGTTTCCCTTTCATACTTACTGCTCACCATCTAGGCTTTGGGAAACTTGACTCTTACAATCTCTTTAGTAACCAATATGGACAAAGGTACTTCAAGGTGTGCAGAAGTTAAATAGAATAAGAGAGCTGTGTTGGCTTTAGCATAAGCAAAGGAAATCTTTCCAAAATGATAGGAAGTGAAGGTTTGGTGCTATAGGTAGGAAAAAAACCCCTTAACTACAACTTCATTGTGTTTGCTAGGACTCACATTGTCTGCTGGCATATATGGAAATATACAACAGTGGAGAATGACACCGTATTTCCTAGGAAATTGTGAATTTCTCCTGGGGTTCCGAAACTTAAGCTGTCTTTAAACAAATAGAAGCGGCTCTCTTAAGTCATGAGCATATTCTGTGAGTACCAGTTTACTCTGATTCAAATGCCTCTGTGAAGTTACTCTGTTTTAGTACAGAAAATACCACCTGGAATCAGCTGGGTAGGTGATGAGCAGTGTTTACTACCACTGAGTCCTGCTACGTAGCACTGCTGGAAATTGTGCGCACTGATAGATCGTAGTGAGACAGGATGTTATTGCTGTCACTCTGAGTCAGTCCAGACTTCCCCTCAACACCCAGCTTTCCTACCCTCCCCTGAACCCTTCTACCTTCAGACTTTCATGACATGACCTATTATGCCTTCTCTTTGCTGCTTCCAAGTACTTAAATTAGTAAAATCATGCAGGCTGCTGTTGCTCTGTATGCAGATAAACTTTGCTATCAGTTGCATAGCTGGTTGTGACTGATTTATGCAAGCCCCAGCCTGAAGGTGATACAGCCAGTGCCAGGCAATCACAGTATCTGCCTTCTGCTCTGTATAGCCACATTCTGTGGATTTCTGACACAGTCTTACCAAGAACTGAAAAAAACCCCACATTTTTCTGATGCAAATTGGAAGATGAATGACACTAGATCACTGCTGGAAAAACTGGAAAACCTTTCTGTTCATCTAGGTATTGGGGATTCTGAGAGGAATGTACCATGACACTTATGCCAACAGAAGCACACAAGCACTGGGACAACTTTATACATTCCTTCTTCAGGAAAAAGGCTGTAGAAATCAGTGGCCATTTGTTGGACTGAAGCTACCAGAATTTGATTTCAGCTTTCTTTTTGCCTGAAGTTGGATTCACTTTCATGATTAAAATGAGTGATAGTTTTAAAACCGAAGGCAGTAAAAATCTTCACTATGTATTAATCTGCATCTGCTTAATACCTCTCAGGAAGTTAGCAGAGCAGTTCTTTTTTGAGACAAGCATCCTGAGATGAAACTAATTATGCACCGGTATTGTTTGGAAGTTTGTAGGAGAGTGTCATTCCACCAGTTCCATGTCCAAGTTTCACTATAAATGTAGGGTAGATTTTTAGATTTTCTCTACAGTCAGTGGTGATGGGCATCTCCAGAGGGAACTTTGGCCAATGCTAAAATAGATGATTTGCTTTCTGGGTGTGGCTGACTCCCTGTCAAGGGTAAGGTTGGGCCAGCCTCTAGATGAATAACAGACGCTCTCTATTAACCCATTTCCCTTCCTAAAGGGTAAGAGAAACAGAATAGCTCTGCTGACTATAGATCCTCTTTCTGCCATTCTACTTCTCCTTATTGACAAAACAGAATTCTTGATTCTTTGTAAAAAAAGCAAACAAAACCAACCAACCAAAAACTAAAACAAACAAATTTAAAAACCACAAAGAAACAAAAAACCAAAAAAACCCCTAAACAAAATAAATGAACCACAATGCAGTTTAGAACAAGTCTAATGTGTAGGCAAATGAAAGTCCACTTTGAAAATACATTAAATCAACATTTCAACATGAACAGGAGCATTTATGTTGCATTTGCACATTACTGTATGTTATTTATCCCAGCTCATATGAGAATTCAGGAGCGTTAACTCTATTGGACTGCTGACAACTGTCAAATCCAGGAACACCTAGATTTGCCGTCCTGGAAGAGGGAACCAAGCTGGATCTATGTCTAGTATCCCTTTGTCAATGCTGCACAGCCCAGTACTGATACTTCTGACAAAGGCCTACCAGCCTCACAGTAGGCAGATAAGGAATAATCTGCTTTTCCCTCTTCCTTCATGGACCATGCTTGATCTGTAGCAATTAAAGATTGACTTGAATCTGGAAACATGAAATAATTTTTCAATAAGGCTGATACCCTAATTGTACTTGGAATAACTGTTTAATACCTTTCTAATATGGAATCTTAGGTTTTAACAGCCTCCTGTGGCAACAGATTTCACAGTTTGATTGCACAGTGAGTCTAAAAGTATTTTCTTTTTCAACCTTTTACTTTGTGAAATGCCTCCTTGTTTTTGAACAGAGATGCATATAGATTAGGAGCTTATTATCTTCCTTACTTGGTCTCCTCTTTTCTCCATTGTCTTTGAAAAAAGTAATTTTAATATTCTCAGTTTTTCAAGAAGTAAGGTAATTTTATTTTACCCTTTAATTCGCCATTCTCATGTGTCCATTCACCTAGTGTGCTTGAATCCCTTTGTGCAATAATTTCAACTATTATTTTGATGTTCATGGTGAGTTGACTGTTAGTGGAACTGAGATTCTACATTACTAGATAAAAATAACAAACCCTGGTAGTCCGTGTGGGAACACTTTAATTGTAACTAACCATATTTAAGAAAAAAACCCACCTTATGTTACGTGTATTATTTAAATGAAATAATGAACAGTAACAGCTATAGTTAAATGAGTGAGAAAAAGCAAGGGAGAAATTGGGTAATTTCTAAACCAGTTCCCAATTCATCTACTTATGTCTCTAAAACAGACAAATGTCCTTACCAAAACACATCCAAACCTATGGATGTCAAGAGTCATCATTTACACAAAGCAGGCAAAACCGACTGTGGTTAATTTTCTTCTCTGAGAGTTCAATCTGAAATGAATATTCTGAGCATCGCTATTAAAGAAGCATGTGAGAGAAAGATGAACAACCAGGGGAGACTTCTTCATGCAAAAGGAAAGCTCCCTGCATTTCAAGAAGCTCCTTCTGTGCAGGCAAATTCTGTAAACAAGGTTGGGCTAGGGAGGAGAGGGGCAAAATGAAACAGAGAAAATTGGAAGAAGAGATATTGAACTAAAAGGGCATTCTGTAATGAGAAACAACAGAGAAGATTGAAATTATGTGTTTTCAGAAACTTAAAGAGAAGATTAAGATGCCAGGGTGTTTGAAAGGTGAAATAACCAATTTTTAGAGTGAAAGAAACTGAGCAGGAGTTATAATTTATGGAGGTTAGAGACTGAGAAGTCAGGGCAAACATGAGCTTCGTGAGAATGCAACTTCTGATAATGGAGTTGTTGCGCAAAACAGAAAACTCAGTGTGTGGGATGTTTAAGGCAACCCATCTGACGTCCAAAGAGCATGCATAGAGCAAAGCAAAAGTCATCTTTGTTTATACTTGTTTCTTAGTGATGGCTCTCCTCACAATGCTTTTTGAGTCCTTCTCTGACCATACAGAATGTTTAAACTAGAACTGATTAATTTGACTCTCACATATAAAAGAAATAGTTCCAGCTCTGACGGTGAAAAGTTGTGGTTTAAATTAAAGCCAAACCCCACGATCTGTGTATCTATGTAAGCTGTGATTAGTGCTATGCATGGCTGCTTTGCTGATGGCTAAATCCACAGTAATTCTTCTGTATTCAAGATCACTCTCTAATACTGCTTACTGCCACAGAAGAAGGTCTAGAACAGTTGGCTTAAATTTAACTGCATTTCAGTATTTCCTTCTCCTTTTTTCTTCACCTGTCATTCCATCCTCTCTTCCCTGTTTTCCCCTTGTCTCCTAAAAACAGCTATAATCACAGTCACAGGTATTTGAAGGTTTGTGTAGTTGTAACTTTGAAAGAGACTCATCTATTGTGAACTGGCACAAATGCATTTAAAGTGTTCTGGATTAATACAAATGGTTCTCTGGTCTGTCCTCCTACATCCGAAAGCACAAGAACTCATAATCCAGATCCACATTATAATTGTAGATGTATAAACTAGGAATATTTTTCGTAAGTAAGAAAAGAAGACTGAAGAGCAGGATTAAAATACTATGGAAAGACAGACTTTGAGAGTCGCATTTCTTAAGAGCAGTATGCAGCCTAAATAGATTTTAAGAAATTGGGATCTTACCTTTTTTGGTGTTCAGAAACCAAAGCGTCAGGCTGCATTTTGATGTCACGTTTATCACTACCACTTTGCAAATGATGACAGCGTAGAGTACTGAAAGTAGATGATAAATCCTTTTGTTGCTGTGTTATTGTGCTTTATTCATGCACATAGGCATCCAGGTGAAGTCTGACCTTTCGTGAGGTTAAGAAAAACGGATGGAAAAACGTATTTTAGAAAAGTCTGTGGTGGGGCTAAGAAATACTCACTAAAGACTTTTCCTCTGATAAATCAGTTATCATCTAAAGGACTTGTGTTGTTTGACAGTTATAACCTAGTAAATATTTAACTTGCTAAATAAGAGACGGGGCTGTCTGATTTATAAGTGGGTGTAGCCCTTACTTTGGCATTTACTGTGACTGTTTGTTCTGGACGTAGTATAACTAAATTAGGGTGCTGTAAAGATAGTGGTGATTTACTGTAATTTCTGGATAGATAAAAATGCTAGACAGATGTTAAAGATTGCTTTTAACAAAAATTATAAACTTTCATGTCATGAGCTATTTAAAATTATATAGGTGTGTTGACAGTCTTCATGAAAAAATCACAGCAAATGCATTCTAAAATTGAAATTCTGTGGTCAGGATTACTACACTTTCTTAAAGATACTATGAGAGTACTATATTGGATAAGGAATCAATATGTGCTTTGTTTCATGCAAAATTGCTTTGGAAACAATAATTTCTTGGCACCTATTTGATTTTCCTATGTCGAGTTTCATGATACCTTGATGTATTGATCTAGTGGTGTGTGAAGAACGGCAGGAAACGCGACTCCATGATTGACAGAATGCCATACTTGCTCTCTGAGGCATATCTCAGGCTGTGCAGGATACGTCTTCGTAACAGAATTTCTGCACCAAATCTGCAAAGCATAATATGCAGTCTTAAGTATTCACTTTGTATAACACAAATTGAAAAAGCTGGAAAAGATGATTCTCTGAAGAGTTATGTCAGGAACAAAAAGTTAAGAAATCAGGGTGCTTTGGAAGAGGTCAGAAATGTGAGGGGCTGTTGCTACTTGCAGTGGAAGTTTCAGTGCTTGGGGAATCCGACATGTAAATTTCTGAACTATGACAGAAAGACATGGTCTCTTTAGTTCTTTGCATTTTGGTGATGTAGGATCTCTTTGTAATATGGACGTATTCAAAGGCCAGCTGGGCTATTGTTCTGTGTTTCATAATATAAAAGTCAGCTGGCATGGGCATCACCTAGCACGGAAGCACCAGCTGTGTGGCAATCTGGGTCCAAGTCTATGATACTTGCCCTGACTGGTACAAGCTTTGGTCTGCAAGCAGTGAACCCCATTTCCCAGAGGTGACTCCTGCTGTGCCAGATTACCAGATATAAATAAGGTCTGCTCTTTGCTGATGGGGAGATCTGCTGATTTATGAGACTTTCTAGTCTCAGAGATTTGGCCTTCTGCCAGAAAAGGTAAGTGCTGGTACCAACTCCTAACCTTCCTTCTTGACAACTTCCCTTCTTCTTCCCCCCATCTTTTGGGTAGGTAAACATAAAAGAGCTGGAAAATACCATTTTGTAGGTGTCCTTTCTACACTTGGCCACGTAAAACTAAAATTGTTTTGCTTCTTGTGCATATATTACCCTAGCTATTTGTCTTCAGGAAAAGATACGAAAAATGTTAAATACTAATGAGGCAGTAACTTTAAAGAAGACTTAAAAAGTTATCTTTAACTGCACTGACTCAAATATCAACTACTTTATTCAAGATCTGCATCTTTAGGTTGCATAGGAACACAAATGTTGCAGCTTTAAAAATATTTCCTTAAAAAAAAATTCTTTACATTTAAATCCTTCTAGAATGTTTGTAGTCTATCTGGTTGCAGGGTCGATAAGGTCTTGATAAAATAGCTTCCAAGAGTTTCAATTTAAGTATCCCTCTCACAAGGTCTGGTGCGATGAAGTTTCCCTCTTATGCGATCTCTCGGCTATTGCAGGGACTCGCACAGCTCCTCCGCTCCTCCTCCTCTGCACCTCCTCCTCGCCTCAGAAAGGTGACTACTGTCTGGAACAAAACCCTGAATCTCAAGCTTGATTATTAGATCTTTAACGTGTCAGGACACAATTATTATTAGAGCGATGTGAGAGTCCTAATTCATTAAAAAGTTTGGGCTTCTTAGTTGGAGAGAAACAAGGTAGCTTCTGTTTGTTTATTTCTCTTTTGTATTGTTTGTTATGATCTCTAAAAACATACACAGGGAGTTTTTTTAATTACTTAAATTTTTTTTTGCTATAGGCCTGTCAGCCTTTTAAAAAGGGGGCCAGAAGCGTGATTATGGAATTATAATGACATCTTTATATGCATATATTGTATATATTTAATAAAGCCTTACTGTGGGCCAAGTTCAGGCATGACTCACAAAGGTTTAATTCTGGTCTACTGTGAATATTTTGGTCAAATTCAGGTAGACCAGTAACCCAAATAGTAACACTAAAAGCTGGATGGGAATGTAACAAACATACACAAGTATTCGGAGAAGACTGGGCAATATGGTAAGTTGCCTGCCAGGCTATGACTTGTAAGAAAATCTCCCTTCATAACAGTTCTCTAATTTATGCATTAAAGTCCGGGTTTGTGTGATGCAAAAGACAAGAACATGCAGTCAGTATTCTGGACATTCACAAATATGCATAGATGTACATTAAGGACCGCAGACATTGTTTGCTTTACATTGAGACTTTCATTTTCATATAGTAGTGTCTGTAGCTTGAAATTATCTTAATATTAATTTGTTGTACTGCAGGAACTCTGCTTGTCTGAAGAGAGAATTTTGTTCCCAAAAGAGCTGCACAGTATTATAGATGTGTTGATACTTTCCTGATTACTTGCTTTTGAGTCTTGCTGCTATGGAATTTTAACTTGAAACAGTTTTTAAGCAAAAGTGCTCCTTTTCCTCTGTTATATCATCATCTCTGGTATTCTTGCTCAGTTTAACCAGAACAGAGCAGCAGTAGCATGGTGTGGGTTGACAACTGGGCAGATCAGGGCAGCTGATGGATGCTTCATTATTTTATGTTCAATTTGTCAGATATGAGAGGCAGTAGCAAAGTGTGTGTCTCAATTTTCTACATAGTTTTCATGAAGCACTACCTAAATCAGTCAAGAGCTGTACATAGTTAGCCTTCCTGAAAATTGGGATATTCTATGGAGATGTTGACATGCAAGTTTACAGCTTGACTTGAAGTCTCTACAGGTTTGCAAATGTCACCCGTGATCATTAAGAACAAATCCACTGCAATGTATAAAAATTGTGTTTCATTTGGCACCAGATCACCTTTCAGAGTAATTTAAATTATGAAATTAAATTATGTTTAATAATATATTGTTCAACTTCTTGTTATGTGAAAGTGACCCACCCTGATTGTCGTTTCCTATGCGTCATCTTCCTAGACAAAGTACTGCCAAACTTTCATATGAAACACTGAAGGGCTGCTCTGATTGAATTTGATTCCTGGAACTAGAAATCTGAGCTGACTTCATTGCCTGCTTCCTAAGTGTGTTGTAAATGTTTCCAAACAAATATATACAATTGTTAATGTCTTCCAGCCTCTCACAGAGTACTTTAAAGTTTTGTTACTATATTTAATTTGTCCCAATAAAAATGATTTTTTCTATTTAAGCATGTCAAAATATCTTTGGTTAATTTTGTGTGACAAAGTCTAGATAGAGAAGAGCTGAGATTGTCAAAGGTCTTAAAGCCTGTAAAAAAAATCCTGATCTTTTTTCTGTCACCTGAATGTCAGTGAAGAAAGATCCAAGACACCGGAGGAGACACTGCTCTTGGTGCTTAGCTCTGTGGCTTGTGCTGTCGAGCTGCTCTCATTCGATTAAAATGTAAAAGCAAATTTT
Organism: Actenoides lindsayi; assembly: GCA_025331215.1. Classification (NCBI taxonomy): domain Eukaryota; kingdom Metazoa; phylum Chordata; class Aves; order Coraciiformes; family Alcedinidae; genus Actenoides; species Actenoides lindsayi. The sequence goes on along the minus strand of WTSP01024215.1, from coordinate 88,995 downwards.
ACTCTTAGAGGGACTAAAATTACTTTAAATTGCCTCATTCTATTATTTCTAATTTTATAAAAATTGCCTGCACATCTGTTTGACCTTCATAGCATCACATTACTTTGGAAGATGCATCCTGATTATGCTTTTCAGAGGTGCAACTCTGGGCATAGCTCAGAATGTATTTTATTTCTCTATATACTCTACTGTTAGGGTCTCATACAGAAGAATTTATAGTGTGTTTAAATTAGTAGCTTAGTTTGGATCACAAATGTGCTTCTGAAATCAATTTTCTTGTTCCTGCTAAATGTGCTTTGATTCCCATCATGGATCAGTCTTGGGGTGCTTTGTTGGATGTCTTTCAGATGAAACTGAAGAGGATGATGTGTTCCAAAAGCACATTCAATGCTGACAACTGCATTCAGCCCCTAATGGGACCTGATTAGTTCTTGTTTGAGGTAAACACCCATGAAACAGGCACAACAAGGATGTCAGGTCATCAGAACTGTTTCATTCTGCAACTCTGTTTTTAGTGAACCCCAGGCCTTGCTGATGTGTCCATGGCCTCTGTCTTGGTAGTATGATTCCTTTTAGCAGAGGCAGTATCTGTCTCTTTGGCCTTGGAAGTCCTTATGGAAAAGTCTCTTGCAGTTTTGTTTCTGTGAAACCACCCATCCAATGCACTTTCTCTGTGTTAGGGGGGAAGGAGGGAGGAAATCAGTTCTTTGCCAGAGCCCAACCTGAGGTTTTACTGAATACATGGTAGATTGCTCTGTGCTGGGCTTCTGCTTTGTCTAAACTGGAGAAGGTGGAATCAACTGTATTTGAGTTTAAATATCCTGAGAATCAGAGTATTCCTCATGTACACTCTGGAGCTTAACTTACACCACCTGGACACTCACAGGTCTATGGGGCCAGATGGGATCCACCTGAGAGTGCTGAGGGAGCTGGTGCAGGAGCTTACTAAGCCACTTTTCATTATTTATGGAGGTTTAGATTGGATATTAGGAAAATTTTCTATACTGAAAGAGTGGTGAGTTGTTGGAACAGACTGCCCAGGGAGGTGGTGGAATCACCATCTCTGGGCGTGTTCAAAAAACGTGTAGACGTGGCACTTCAGGACAGGGGTTAGTGGTCATGATGATGGTGGGTAGATGGTTGGATGTGATGATCTTAGAGGCCATTTCCAACCTTAATGATTCTATGATTCAGGATTGCCCTTTCTACAAAAGTAGGGGAGTGGAAAGAGACATAAAGGGATGTTTGCCAGCCAGCAAAAGGGTAGTGACAAAATGGAATGTTCTCTCGTGATGCCACATAAGTAACCATTACTGGAGTATTCAGGGACACATTTTTATTTTCATTTTCTTTTGTGCCTTCCTCAAAATTTCCTTGGAAAAGAAGTGATAGAGGCTGACCTTCAGACATCATGCTTCTTCATGTGGAATCTTTTTTGAGAAAGCTTGACTCTGGTGAGACTAAAATAAAAATAAATTTCAATAATGAATAACGAATGCAGTCCTAATAGAACGCTCCTGGACTCACTGGGATTTAATGGCATGGCAGCGTAGCAAATTTCTGGATTTTAATGAGGTAAGCAAAATATCTGCCATTTACATGAGACTATTAATAGGCAGAACTTTATTAAATTAGAACAGAAGCAGTTTTCAGACTGAGACAGATACACTGTGGAAACACTAAGTTTGGCGCCAGCGACATTGCAGAGATTTGTAGGTATAAATCATAGCTGCAGGAACCTTAAAATAAATTTAGAAATCTGCACACATTGGCAGACTGAATTGTTAATGCCTCTGCAAGTTGTTTGGTAGCGTTTACCCCCTTTCTTTTTCCTGGTCTGTAAAAATTAAGAGTTTTGTATAGGTTGCAATGAACTCTGGAACAGAAAATGCATAAATGTAAAATTTGAATAGTTTGAGACTAAATATCCTCAATAAGATGGGAATTTTTATGTGTATAGGATATTTCAAAGCAGTATTGAGATGATCCTGGTTTTCTGATTTTTACTGTGATTTGGCACTTGTAGTTCTATAATATGGTTGAAGCCAGCATTCATTGACGTATCTGAGGTTGATCTGTCTCTAGTGCCTAAGAAAAAGTGCTCTTCCTTAAGATTTTGGGCAATTATTCTATTGAATTTAGGTAATCTGTGGTAAAAGTGTCCTCCAGTTAGAAGTTCAGTCCAAGCAAATGGCTTGAGCTGAACTCACAAAACGCTTGATGTACTTTTCAGATATGAAACATGCTAGTCAGTTCTGTTCCTCACTGGAATTCTTAGGCAGGAAATAAGCTTCAAAGAGATCTTAGTGTAGCAGTGTGTTATTAACTCCTCTTTGCAGTTGGATGAAACCTTGAAGAATTTGGGATAAAACTGAACTGTCTTAATGAAACAGTTTTTTTAAAAATTGTATCATGTACAAGCTAATAGCTGCTTCAAAATTTTGTTTCATTAACCGGGGAAGCATTAAAAGCTCAAAACCACTGTGAAGGATGTGTTAATCAAAAATATTAATGAAGTGTGCTGACCTCCAGATACATGTTCCCATGCACAAAAATTAGGGCTCTGTAATTGAGACCCATTAAGTATTGTGACTATATTGGCTATGTTAGCAGCCTCAGGTGCTGTCTGGAATTCAATATTACCAATTTAGCTATATAAATGGGTGGAAAAAAACCAAAAACAACTTTAACAGCAATCCAGTCTTTACTAGTGGGAAGGTGCTTAAGATGCAAATGAAAAGCTCTCCTATACCCTCTTTCAATATATATAGTAAGTGTATTCAGACTGTCCTCACTTTCCTCCTGTTAAAAGAAATTTATTATTTGAGACTGAGCTGTGCAGATTTCTGTGCTGCTCAGTGGTTGTGCTACAATACAAAGATCATAGATCTCATTCCCATGTAAGGACATCTCTTTCTTTCTGTAGCAGAAACTCATTAATTTTAATACACACCAGTGAAGCAGCTGAGTGGGCTTTGAGGTCTCCTTCATACCAGCATGTTGTGTTGCTTCTGCACCACTGAGTTCATTATTCTTTTATTAAGAAAGCAAGAAGGAGTACAGTGTGTACAGTTCTAATGCTATCTTGCTCAGATATCACAGAGCATCAGCACTCTCCAGAAACGTAGAGAGACTGCTTGAAAAATGAAATGAAACATTCTTTGTTTTGTTTAATCTGTGAGTGAGGAATATGTGGCATGTATTTCTACATTATTTGCTTCTCCCCTATTTCCTTCTTACTCTAAAGTTACACAGGCTAAGGCTAGGAAATTTGGCTGTGTAAGAAATAAAGGCCAGTGATGCTATATAGGGCCAATAAACAACTTGTCTGCAAACAACTGCATGTAAGGTATTTCCTCAAGCCTCCGTGACTTTACTGGGCTGATGTATTTTTTACAGAGGTACACATTTGTTTTCTGTGTTGCTTCTTTAGAATTGAGATTTATTGCAAGCCTCGGGAGCCCAGTTGCATTTCTGCCAGTTCCTAAATGGGTCTGGAAGTCTCAGCCCAGTTCTGCCAGGATGCACAGGGGAGATGTTCATCTAGTATTCAGGTCAGCAAAGCTTTTTTGGGGAGGCACGCAGGGGTGCTCAAGACCTGTGTGTATTGATTCAGGTCCAGTTTGGATTTGAATTCAGAATGGAGATTTGATTCACCTGGCCCATCCTCCAGCTTCTTTATCCCACCTCTGTTCCGTCAATACAAAAATAAATAGCAAATAATCTTCAGCACACTGTCATTTGAAGTTAGTACTCAAGCAGAATATGTGGTCATTTCTGCATATCTAATATTAGCCATGTTTTTAGTTTGTTCATTAAAGACGTCTCTATTGAATTTCAGTTTTCACTTTGCAGAATTTCTCAGGACCCATCTGTGGGGATTAAATCCAAGCAACCATTCTCAAAGTTTCTAAGACCAATTCTTCCTTTTTCTTTTCTCATTTTAAGTTTGTGTCTCCTTACAGTCCCTATTTAAATAAGCATTTTTATATTTTTAAAATTTAATTTTTTTCCTTTCCAGTGTGCCCCAAGACTTGTTAATTCTAATGTACAGACCCAAAAGTTGTCTTTGGATGCAGTAATTCCCATACTCTGAAAATATGCATCCCAAGCTCCAGCAAAGCCTTATCCAACCTGCCTCTTCTGGTCAATGGTTCAGGAGGAAGAATGAAGGAAAGCATGTTGCAATGCCTCCCAGGAATCCCATGATGTTGTCTCCCTATGGTGACAAGCACTGCACATATTGAATGATAGAGGGTGTGTGCTCCGTTCCCTTGTTTGCAGTTCATGTCCAGCAGAAATGTTCTATATAGTGTCTTTCTGTTCTGCACAGGGAACTGGGGTGTGGCTGGACAGCAGAGGGGCAGGCAACCTTGCTTTCTTGTCCTTGTTACCTATGCAACAGGTTGGGTGAATCCTTTGGCAGGAAGACAAAGCACCTGAGCATTTTTTTACTAGCAGACTTCTGTCTGGCACGTGCAGAGACCAGAGGGTTCCTGTGAAGAACAGACTGTAGACAAAAAGCCAAGCATTGGAAATACTAAAAGAAAAAAAGACTGCTGAGAACAGAGTGGTGTGCTGCAGCCTAAGGGTGAAGCCAAGTTTATATGTACGTATTTTTCACCTCCATGTCTGCACTAGTGTCAGGGCTTTCATGGTTCCCTGAGAGTTATACCAGCCATCAAAAATCCAACTTCTAGCCAGATCAATGTTTCTGAATCTTTACACAGTACTCTGGTTGCCAATTGAATTGGAAGAAGGTGAGGGTTATGATCTCTTGGAAAAAAGCATGACCTTGAATCAGTGCAAGCTGACTGGAAAGATTTTCTCACCTTTTATCATTGTCCTGTCAGACAGATAATAGTATTTGCCTTAAAGTAAGTAAACAACCTGTTATATTTCAGTTAATCACTGGAGGAGTTGGTAACACCCATTTACTGTAGGAGGAAGGGTGTTTTCTGTGACCAGATGCCTGCATTCCCTTGTTAGGAGGACATAGTCAGGACCAATGTGGCTGTCATGCTAAAAGTAACTGGTTTGCTGTCAAGAAATCTCTGATGGGTAACTGAGGAGAGTTGGAAACAGAACAGTAGATCTGAGTATGAAAAAATGAACATCTCTCTATCTCGAGTGCTCAGTTAAGCAAAGGGAGCTGGATGTCTGGCCAAGAGGATAGGTAGATATTCTGGGAATGTGGTAGCTGGAGAGACAGACTTGCTGCTTGGACAAAGGCAAATCCTCGCTGTGAGATATCATCATAAGAATCATTGAAGCTTCCTACCCAGAGAAAAACTCAGGCCTGGAGATAACTGAAATTTAGAAAATGTCAAGTTTTATGAAAAGATCCAGATGATGGCAGCATAGAATGCAACATAAGACTGAGAAAATTCCTGGATTAAGTGGTAAGAGACCTGACCTTGAAAACTGAGTCAGAGTTCAACATTTCCATCTCATCTTCAAATTCAGCAGTGGCTTTTGAAATATAGGTTTATGGTGCTGGGAAAAATACAAGAAAACAATCATTTTGTTCCACGTACATGTGTTGATCTTTCATAAGCTATGCAATAAATCAGCTTGTAAATTTTTCTATGTGACATCTGCTTCATCCTTTCAGATCCAGAAATCTTGTATTTTTTCCTCAGCTGTATAAATTATTCTTGCAAGTCTTACTCTCTACAAAAAATACCTTCCTAATTTTTGTCATCAAAACCTAAACTGTAACTACCACAGCTTGCAAGACAGAATTCAAAATATAGCTCTGGATATAATAGAAAATACAAGCTATGTGCATGTTACTTTTTCAAGAGGCAAACTTAACAACTGATGTCTGAATCAAAGATGGTTGACTAGAGCACCTAAGAAACTTAAGTCTTTTTTTGTGTGTCATAGAGAAGTGCTGTGTCTGTGACAAAATACCAGTCTGTGTCTTCCTGGAGCGCTGTTTACTGATAGTGGCAAAGAACAAGACAATCACTGTGCAGAGGCTGTTTTCTCTAGACCTACTGGTTTGTATTGATCACAAAAGCAAGGAGTTGGGTTTTAATGCAACCCTTCAGAATTGCTTCTGCTGAGATAGTCCTGGGGAAAGTGAGCATGTGGCAGAGCACTTTGAGGACACGAAATGTTATGAGATAGTAAGGGAAGACAGTGAAGCAACACAAGGTTACAGCACATTCACAGCTGCTGTGGCTTGCCTTACCTCTGCACTGGTACCATTTGGAAGTGGGATTGCACCGCTGTGTGGCAGTAACTCTCAATTTCGGGAGAGGTTCTACAAACCAAGCAGCTCCAATGGTTTTATTTTAATGTTTATTGACAATGTTCACCTCACAAGCTGATAGAAATAGTTTCCTGGATAAGGAAAAGGTAAGTGGCTGTAATGCTCTTGAACATCAAATGCTCTTCTGCCAACAGAGACTACTGAATTAGTGCCCGTTACATTTGCAAACTCCATAATCTCCTTGGGGCTTGATTTGAAATTTCAAGGACATGGGTACTTCACACTACTAAACACTTACAGAAAGAAGAGGTGCTACAAGAGAAACTGGGACTGTACCAGCTTCTGAATTTCTGGGTGGAATGGGAGTGCAATATGTTTTACTGTTCAACTGTTTTCTGCAGTGGCAGACTCTTACTGCTCCTGTGACAGGCTCTGGCTTTACAAATCTCAGTTATTGTACTGTTGGCCCCAGTTTGCAGAGCAGAACTGTCTGTTTTGTGTGCACTTCCTGACACCTGAAAAGGTGGTTTCTTATAAACAGCAGGAATTGTCAAGCCCTGCTTCTCTGGGCTAGTTTGGAAAAAAACCAAGGGCAGTAATTTTCATCCTTGCATTTGTGTAAGCACCATCCCTGGAGCTGCACTCTTTGTGCATTTCTACCCCAGCACTTGCAAAGGACAAGATTCCGGCTTATTCTGATTCTGTTAGTTGTGATAGTAAATAAGGGCATTGGAGCTAGATAAAAGGGGGATATTTTCTTGTGAAACCTACCCAGGGCAGCTCAATGTTATGGCAGGAGAGCAGGCCTCGGAAGAAAGTTGACTCTCCTTTCCATTCCTGAGACATCTTACAAGTAATAGATTTTTGATGGTTACCTCTGGCATGTAAATGCAAATTCAAACCAGTCAGTAGCACCAGTGAGGGATGTCTGGAATTCCCACAGACAGAGAAGTGAAGCCCTCATCTAGCATATGTGCAATAAAGCAGGAAGGGGAAAATACCTTAAGGGGAGGAGAGAAAAGTATGATACATGCTGCTACTTACTGTCCAATGCAAACTGAAATCCTTGCCAATACAGACAAATTGCTGAATATCTATACAGCAGTTTGAAGATCTAATGTATGGTAAGTGCTATTATTATTTTTACTACAGAAAAGAAGCTTGCTCTTCTAAATAGATATATTGGAGATTTACCTTTAAAAAAAAATTGTATTAAAAAGGCCTCTCTGAAATTTTATGAAAATGAATGAATGATATGGTACATTTATCAACACAGTAATAAAGCATTCATAATTAGGTCCTCCACTTTGTATAGGCTTGAAGGAAAAGAGTTTCTGAGTCAGCATGTGGTGACATTAAACATATTTAAAGGTAGTTTAATAATAGTCTTTTCACATCCTTTTAGTGCATACAGCTCTTACTTTAAAAGAACAAAATTGCTCCTGGGGGTTGAGTGCACTGCATTCATGCTATTCTGCACCTCTGATTGTGAGTGCTGCAATCAGGAGGGTGAACAGAACATGACCATGAAAATGGGCATCATAATTGTGGTGTGATACTGCTAGTGCATGTTTTTCAGGAATGCTAATGAGGTGCATGTCAGGGGCAAGCAGACAGAACCTCAGTGCAGGGCTGTGCGGCTCCGCCTTGGAGCTCTGCATTTCTGGTAATGAAATCTTTGGTGTCTTTTCTAACCCATAATTTTTAAGACAGCCATGTATTGGTGTGTCTGCTGTACATTGCTGCTATTCCTTTGGAGTGAACAGCAATGTCCTGACACTGTATCTTCTCACAGTCAATGTAAAGGTTTGAACTGCTCCAATAAAACTTTGTGCTCCTAATTAGCAGCTAGTCTAATAGACAGAAGTTGTGCAGCTGTCACATGGCTATGCTGACAGGTTGCCCTCTTCGTTACCAACGGTCTCAACACTGGAATGAGAACAAGACCTGCTGGTCACTTACTATAGATTCAGTTACATTTTCTTTGTATTTTTGTCTTTTCTGAGATAGGAGCACTGTGGCTAGGTTATGAGGATAAACGTGATGCTGAGGCTGCTGTGACTTTGTGTGACCAGGCCTGGGTTACTCTGAGTAGACAGCAATTCTTAGAAAATCAAAAGGTATTCTGGCAGGTGGTGACTGAACTTCCTGGGTTCTTTGAAAATCTTTGTCTCAAAAATCTCTTTAAATGAAACTGGAAATGTAGTTTTTATTTAAAGTGCAGTGAATGATTTTATTGTAAATCCTCTGGGAGGTATAAAATATGCAGCATAAATTAAATGATATTATGTGTCTATTTATTATGAGTTTGATTTGTTAAGCAGCATTTAGGATTTCCTTCTTATAGCGCACAAACATTATAACTACAGGAGACAAGACGGATTCTGAGCTGAAACAAAGTGTCAGTCTGGGAGTGGTAGAGAAGGTAATATTTTTAAGCAGTAGACCTCACTAAAGCAATTTTATGTTGTTTCATTTGAAAATTAAACACTGTATTCTTTGCCAACTCTGATGCATATGGAACTTTATCATGTGTTCTTACTCCTGCTGTTCTCTTTCCCCAAGATGGATAGAAAGAAAAATTTATTGCATTTGAAACAGCTGCTTTTTCATGATAAACTTAGTAATATGCATGACAGTATCAGAAACTGTCCAGAGCCTCCCACACAACCTCCAAATAAGAAATATAAAAAACAGTATAACTTTTCTTGTCCACTTCACCTTTTGGGACATTGAAATTCATGAGGTATATACATTTACTGTGCATATGCACAGTAAGTCTGCAAAACTAATATAAGTTATCCACTTAGTCTTGTGTTCTATTTTTGCAGATCATTTTAAGAGTTGCATTTATCTAAAGGAAAAACTAATTTTAATAAATCATTGCTTCAAATATAGGGTGAAACTATGCAGACTGCAACTGATTTGTAACTAGAATTTATCTGCCTGTGTTCCTCCCATGATTTCAGTTTGCTATGACTTTACTCCTCACAATCAGTTGCAAGTTGTTTCTTAGCATTACTGTGCGCTATTATGTGTTCGCCAAGTTTTACCCCAAAGGTATTTGCATATCAGTTCTGAGTGAAATTTTTCCTGTACAGTAGGTAATTTGCAAGGTGCTTTGTGATATTTGGTGATAAAAGGTGCTATTTAAATTATCTTTACTACCATATGGCCTCTTCATGTTCCCGTTTCAAATCTACTGGGAGAAATCTCTTGGCGCCATCAACAGAAGCACATCTGGTCTGCACAGAGCCTATGACAGAGTATTCTTTTGGTTTGATTCATGCTTTTATAAAAGTTCCAATATATTAGGCACAGGACGAAGAAACAAAGCTTCTCAAAAATGAAAACCACTCTACAGCGTGTTTGAGATATGCCAAAAACTATCCTCAGTAGACAAAAACATGACAGATTTTAAATTGGCTTGGTCAGAGTGAAAATCACTTGTAAGAGCGTTGCTTACAAAGCATCTGGACTTTCAGGTCAGTAGTTTGCTGCAGAAGTGCTTCAGACCCTGCATGTTCAAGCACAGCATGCTCGATTTTACTAAGTTCTTTGTCCCAGTTGCTGACCACTGGTGTGCTGATATGAAAGTAAATGATGATTGTTGGTGCAGCTATGTTTTGTGTTGCTTTTAGATGAGGCAAACAAGTAGTCTTACCTGTGGGAAATGCTGATTGTCATGCCTGCAATGCAGAGTTTCCTTCTACTGCTTACAGAAAAGCGTGCCAAATTTGTGTCAGTGATTCTTTCCATTGCAGCCTCCTGCAATCTGAAGACATTTTCAAAATAAAAATGACAATACCAGTAAGAATGAACTTTGACAGCAGTGTAATGAAATGTGTGGGAGGGAGCACTCAATCTGCAGACTTTGAAAGAAAATCTAATTCCATCTCCAGTCCTGCAATATGTGGTATTGGACCAAGGACTTTCAGTACAAGTAGCAACAGTGCACAGTCTAATTAATGCATGGGGATAATAATCCTTTCTGGTGCATGCAATATTAATACTCCAGGGTTTCCTCCATCTGTTGTCATGTATGCTTGAAACGTAACCTGTTTGAGGCAGAAAGTCACTCTATTGTTTCATGCATTTACAGTGCCTAGCACAGCCAGCCACTGCTAGGAGGATATGATTACTACTGTGGTACAAACAACTTTTTCCCAAGATTTAAAAAAAAAAAAGTCACAGGAATGATGGAATAATAATATCACTCCTAGGTGTACAAACTGCTTCCTGTTTTTTTTATAACTGAAGGTAGGTGTAGAAGTTACCTCAGTACTTTAATGAAGGTCCAGATTTTCACATAATGTAACTTGTGGAAATCTATGGACAAATGCACCAAACAGAAGCAGAAGAGGCTTTCTGTACTGGTGGGAAGGGAAGAATAATGATCATGGTACCTGTGGTGAAAGGCAGGAAAAGGAAACTGGGCTCCCTGATGGCAGTTGGCTCTGAGGGCACATACCATCAGTGGGGTTTCTAAAGCACATTCTCTCAAAACTGTCAGCTCTGCCCAGGCGGAAATGTCCACCCCTTTGTCCCTGAGCACTAAGAAGCTGCAATGCATTTCTACAGCCGTGTCAGGAGGAGCGTTCCTTTCTATAACCCTGCTGCAGTGAAGAAGGCAATTCACCTGATTATATCAGTGTGGATCTATTGTGTTGCAGGTGAAATTTCTGTAAGTCAGACATACTAATGAGGGGAAGGAACGAGGAAAGGGGTGATGGACTTTCCATTGCTTTAAGTAAAAAATTCATGGTTGTTGGTTTTGAAGAAATTCTGTGGGCTTCTAAATATAAAATTAGAGGATTTAATGATCCTTCATGGACCTCATGTGTTAATAATATAAAAAGATTAACAAAGATTAAGAAGTAGGAGCACAAAAGGAAGATTCTGTCTCGCTATATAGCAAGTTCTAGAAGAAAATTTGTTCTGAAGCTACTGTTTCCTTTCCTCTTGGTGTATTGAGTATCCTCAACAATTCAAAGCTGTTATTTTTTAGCTTATTAATAGGTCATAGGTAAAAAATTGATTAGACTCACGTTTGCATATTTAGTTATCCTTTCTTGTCCTGCTAACCTGCATTTTCTGTATGAGCAGACAACATTTTTCAGGCAGTGCGTGCTGGAAAAGCAGGGGACAGAGTCGGCCATCTTGTTTGCTGCTCTGTTAAGTATGGTTTTGTTTGGCTGCTCTGAGGGGCAGAATTACATTATTTGTTGGGAGAAGCTGTGTCTTTGCATTTTTGGGTGATGAACATCTCTCTTAAATGTATTTCATAAAATATTCCCTGTTAGCAGAGCTTTGGTAAAAGTGCTTTTGCAAAGAGACACTGCTTGATTGAGTTAGGAAGGCAATTTGGAAATGGAATTTTCCTCCAGGAAAACATTCAAGTGTGTGTGTGTTTCTTTGTTTGTTTTTTTCTTCTATCCTGAATTAAGTTTAAAAGCCAACAGTTTGCAGTCTCTCTTGGGGTGAAAACTATGTTTTAGGAGAACTTGGGTTGGAAATTTCAACTCACCTTTAGCTGCTACCAGGCAACACAGCTGCTTCTTGGGAGAAGCCATATTCCTCAAAATCCATTCGGGTGTCTCATGCAAACACTTTTTAGCTGATGGTATATTTCTTCCATCATAATTTTGACCAGCTCAAATAGTTAGACAGGCATGGATGTGATTATGGATATAAGTGGAAGATTGCAACAACTCATTTCACTAAGGAGAATTCAATTTCAACTTCCTTGCACCGTAAGGGACACCCATTTCAGACAACTGTTAAAGTCCCTCTGTGAGTGGTGAACAATAGCACTTTTCATCAAGAAAAAACAGCAAACTATTGCCATTCTTGGTGCAGTGCAAGTTTCACTTTTTTGGACCCCAGAAAATGCCCTTAATTTTATCTTTATTGGGTACTGGGTGTCTGGGCGAGGTTCCTGCAGCAGGGCAGGTGGGAGAGCTGCAGGGGCAGCCTCTGTGAGGAGAGGCCGGGGCTGCCCTGTGCCGGACACAACCGGTTCCAGCCGGCTCCAGCCGCTTCCGCAGCAGCCCCATAGCGGAGCACAGCTGAGCCCCTCAGAGACCAGGGTTGGTGCCTCCCTGAGAGAGTATTGAAGGACAGACAAAATGGCACAAAAGTGGTGAGGAATGAGGAGAAAAAGTGCGAGAAGCATCCCTGTGATCCCCAGGCTGGAGAAGGAGGGGCAGGAGGAGATGCCTCAGGCGCTGGAGTGGGGATCCTTGGTGGCAATGAGGTGGGAGCTCCCTAATACAAGCCAGCAGGTTCCCTCACATCTCTCCAATGAAGGGATGAAAATGTCTTTATACTGTTTGCCACTTACAAGCCACGGCAAAAAATATCTAAGGTAGAGGAGAGCACATCTTTCTGAGGTAAATAATAATGTGTATTTTTGCATTAATCTTTTCATGTATGTGTTTGTGTTTTAGATCTTCTAAATCAAGGAAGAAGAGAAGTGTGGTTGCTTGGGAGACAGAAAATATGCAAGTATTAATATTTAATTCTCTGACTGGGTCATTTGCTTTTTGGTCATAACGCTAAAAGCACTTGGCTGGAGTGTGAAGAGATGGAAAACCTGACCGTTCTCACAAGGCATCACAGCAGGGTCTCTGCAGGGAGGTTTTCCAGGGGGTGAATCACTCTGCCAGTCAGGCTGCAGAGCCCGTGAGCCCAGCCGCAGACCACAGTCCATAATGAAAAAGCAAATCAGTGCTCTGTGCCAGAAGTAAGGTAGGTTCCTTAGTTATAGCTTCTGGTCAGTGAGCTGAGTACAGATAGCCCTCTCAGCCTCCTCTTGTTCTGTGTGCTTTTCCAGAGGCAGTGTGATATTTGATTAGCTACAGTTTGTTTCTTTTTATAGTGAAAACAAATAATTGCAATATACTTTGAGCAGTACAACATGTTATGCGTGATGCAGCCTTTCAGAATGTAAGCTCAAATGGATTTTTTAAATTTGCACAACTGGAATTTGTGTTTCTGTTATTTGTTCAGATAACTCATCCTCTCTTGCATCTGCGTGCACACGCACGCACACACACACACAGAGGCATACTGATGGTTTCTGCTGTATTTAACACTGCCAGGAAATACAAAAGTGGGTTTTGTATTTGTGACATGTACTTTGCTGCTTTCCTTTTTGCAACTTAAAATCTTGGCTAGATCAGGTAACTTGCACTGGCTGCATCCTGGGCAAAAAGAGCAAATCCTGTAATGGTATCATGTTGGGATGACTGGGACGGCCAAGCAGCACATCTTCTGGAGAATATGCTCAGACGCTTAATGGTTATAATGAAGCCATTTAGTGATTGTGTATAAGTAATTTCTTCTATAGAATTCCTCACACTTCTTGTAAGATCACTGAAATATCTTCTTTCTTTAGGTTCACTCCACTCTTTCTCCATTAAGGGTTGATGTTGGAGCCACAGAAACTACCCTGTATGATGTTTGTCAGCGACATGGACAGTGACATTGAGTGCACCCTCAGCAAGTTTGCTGACGACACCAAGCTGTGTGGGGCGGCTGACATGCTGGAGGGAAGGCATGCCATCTAGAGAGACCTTGACAGGCTGGAGAGGTGGGCCCTTGCCAACCTCATGAAGTTCAACAAGGCCAAATGCAAGGTCCTCCATCTGGGTTGGAGCAATCCCAAGCACCAATATAGGCTGGGCAGTGACTGGCTTGAGAGCAGCCCTGGAGAAAAGAACCTGGGAGTGCTGGTGGATGAGAAGCTCAACATGAGCCATCAGTGTGCTCTCACAGCTCAGAGGGCCAATCGTATCCTGGGCTGCATCAAGAGAAGGGTGGCTAGCAGGTCGAGGGAGGTGATTCTCCCCCTCTACTCCACTTTCGTGAGACCTCACCTCGAGTACTACGTCCAGTTCTGGAGCCCCTATTACAGGAGGGATATGGACATGCTGCAACATGACCAGAGAAGGACCAAGAGGGTGATCAGAGGTCTGGAGCACTTCTCCTATGAGGACAGGCTAAGAGAGTTGAGGTTGTTCAGTCTGGAGAAGAGAAGGCTCTGAGGAGACCTTATTGTGGTCTTCCAGTATCTGAAGGGGGCCTACAAGAAAGTTGGGGAGGGACTTTTTAGGCTGTTGGACAGTGACAAGACTAGAGGGAATGGATTAAAACTAGAAATAGGTCGATTCAGGTTAGATATTAGGAAGAAGTTCTTCACTATGAGGGTGGTTAGACACTGGAACAGGTTGCCCAGGAAGGTGGTGGAAGCCCCATCCTTGGAAGTTTTTAAGACCAGGCTGGATGGAGCTCTGAGAAACCTGCTGTAGTGGGAGATGTCCCTGCTCATGGCAGATGGGTTGAAACTAGATGATCTTTAAGGTCCCTTCCAACCCTGACAATTCTATGATTCTATGTTACTTAGGAGAACACACCAATTTCCACCTGGCTTTCAGGTAGCAAGAAGGTCTCCCTTCAGCCTGCTTTTCTCCAGGCTAAACAAACTCAGTTCCCTCAGCGACAACTCATAAGACTTGTTTTCTAGACCCTTCACCAGCTTTGTTGCCCTTCTCTGGACACACTCCAGCACCTCAATCATAGAATCATAGAATCACAGAATAGAATCATAAAATGGTTCTTGGTTGGAAGGGACCTCTAAAGGTCATCTAGTCCAACCCCCCTGCAGTAAGCAGGGACAACCTCAATGTCCTTTCTTGTAGTGAGTGGCCCAAAACTGAACCTGGTATTTGAGGTTGTCCTGGTTTGAGTAAGAACAGAACTAATTCTGTTCAGTAATTTTATTTTTCAGCTCAGTTCTTTTAATTAACTGTACTTTCTGAAGTTAGAAGCCTGTTCTCACAGACAGTGGCTGCTCCCAGCAGTGATAACACCCCATGTTTAGAGTTACTACCAAGGATTGGTATGCAGACCAAGGCCACTGCTGGATCTTGTGT